>JBBPCZ010020132.1:0-14449 GCA_037974445.1 Brycinus macrolepidotus
ATTGCGATTAATCGCGATTAATTTTTTCCAGATTTGCGATTAACTAGTTAATTTTAATTAATCGCTTTACAGCCCTACTATAAACTCTATACACAAATGATATCTCTTTATAGTAAATAGATTAATTATTTTATAATAAAATTCTTGTCATGCTTTTCCAACTCTTTTTTGAATGACAGTATTCTGGATGAAAGAGAAGTGTTGTTAGCGTTGTAACAGAGTGAGTTGATTCTGAGGAGTGTTAAGGTGGTTTTAGTACATTCTGAATGGGATTAAATGCTGTGCAGAGCTGCATGTTGGTAAATATAACAGTCTAAAGAGTTTAGATTAAAGAAAACTCAGTAAAGTGTAAAACAATGTGCATATAAGGAACTGTAAAAATGTGCTATAAAATTAAAGCTTTCTTTCTTCACAGAGTCTGTGTGTCTCAGAAACAGCATGGACAGATCACTTCTCAAAGCTGGTAAATAATGTTAACAAATCTAGCTGAAGAACTCTGAAGCCTTCTGTACAGTATGTGTACGTACCGTACACATGGATCTCTATAAAGTATCTGTGATATTTCTAAGTAATCTGTTTATTCACCACCCAGTAAACAGCAGAAACCTGACAGGTCTGACTCATATTCCTCTGATTTTTTATGTTCCTCCTTAGAACACTTAGACTTATTTAACATTTTGTGTGGTTCAAAAGTCATAACACAGTATTAATGTTAGCTAAATATTGTTTAAGTTAAAGACTCACTGGGCCTTTTTGCAGTTTGTTACGGCTGGGATGAGTCTTCTGTATCCCTCCTCGGATGTGTTGAATCTCTTCAGGTTCAGCTCTTTCCGTACATTCTGTGACTGCAGACGCGTGTAGGTTATGACTGAACATTCAAGAGGAGAGAGTTTCTTTTCTGAATATTTATCTGAAATTAGAGAGAGACAAAAGAACAGATTATCAGGAACCACCATCATCCAGTGACTGAAACACTTCAACACACAACTCTGAACAGATCTTAAAGTGAACAGTACCAGTGGGTTATTTCTGTAATAGACTCATTTAACAGTTTTCAGGTAGGTTACTCAAGGCTGTACATTCAAAGCATTAAAAGTAAAGAATCTGTCACTTCAGTGTCTGATCCAGGCTCAAAATGCTTCAAATGTTTAAGTAGAGCTGGCCTGAGCAGTATTAAACTCTACATGCTAACACTGAAATTCCCATAGAGGCACTACTTAACAATAGTCTACAGCCTACATTACATTTCCAGTCTCTCTCTTTCTGTAAGAAATAGGGCCTGACGGATATTTTTATGTACTTTACCTCATAATTCTATTTAGATTTATATATAAAGTATTTTCCAAGACATTTTATCTCTTACTATACATTATTTTGGAATATTTATAGGGTAGTATATTATACATCAGTTAAGCCCTTTTTTTGTAAAGTTTAGCAAAGGTTTGTAAAGTTTTGTTAAGATCATTAAAATAAACACTAGATTAGTTGATAATTCATGTAAACAATAGTCCTAAAATGAACAAAGCTAAATGTTGGACCCATAGCACATCCTGCTTGTTAAAACGAGATGGACCCTGAAAATCAGTGCTGACAGTGTGGAGTTTCCTTTCATTACTTTCACTGATTTTATTTGTGTAATATTACTCTGTGTAAACAGCACTTGATCACACATGTTGATTAAATATCAGCTAATCTGGTCGGTTCTCTGTAAAATCTGTTATGTTGCTGCCATAACAATCACTCTATATTGCACTGCGGACTGTCCATGTTATGGTGGTGAAATGACTGTGCTCCATTCAGACAGAGAATGTGATCTAAATATTGTATAATATAGTGTGTTTCATAACAGACTACAGTCAGGAATGTGAGAAAATTAGCAGTACTTTCTGGACTTTGAATTCATGATACTGTATTAATAGTAATAATTATATTAATACACTGTTTCTGTCTATGTTAATCATCTGCTGTTGTGCTGTTGTTTTAAACTCCTGGTGCTTTAAAACAAGCAGTAAAATGTGATTTTAGAACATCAATAAATCATAGTTCATTTGAACACTCTTTAAAGAGGAATTGAGGTCCAGGGAAATGAGTTTTAATTCTTCATGGATCATTTCTGACAGCAGTAAAAGATTTTAGCTGTTAGTATCAGTGTTTAGCATGCGATCATGTTGAAGCATCCAGTTCCCCAGAAGTCATTAAATTATGCTGCATTATCTTTACTGTACATGCATATAAATACTGAAAATGTGTGTCATTAAAAGTTACTGCTGAAGATGATTAATAATATTTACCTTTAAAGATGTAAGGTAAGGTAACATAAGCTGTAAGGGCAAATAATAAAACAGCAAAAACTGAAATGCAGATGATGATAATCTTCCCAGCATGAAAATGTTTTCCTGAAACACAAATTTGAAAAAAACAGTAAATCCAAACACACTTTGTGATAATATTAAGCTTCATAACTAAGCAATCTCTCCACAAAAAATATAAATGAATGGATGCCGTGTACAGTGAACCCTGCGTGCTGAACAGTTATTGTTTGATATTGATATTGATTGATACCAGTGTAATGAGATCGATATTTTAGTGCCGCTTCAAGCGTCTCTCCAGTCACAGCACGGAGCGGCACACTCCCCCGACCCCTGACAGAGGAGCTTCTGGGAATATTTCTTTGAACTAAAGGCCTTAGGGATTTTTTAGTTATTTCAGGGCTCCAGATGGCGACTAAAATGGTCGCCAATGCGACTAGATTATTTATTTTGCGACTAGTATTTTCATTTCAGTCGCCAATGACGATCGTCTCTCACAACCAAGAGAAATTAAAATAACTAAAAACATAAGATATCTTATAATTATTTGCAGATTCGCTCAACCCGAGTCTGCCGTCCCTACAACACTATCATGTGATTATAGTGACGCTCGATCAAGAGCTAGTGATGGGAATTTCAGCTCTTTTGAGTCGGATCATTTGGATCAGATCACCAAGAAGATCCGGCTCCTTTGGCTCCAACACGGCTCTTCGTTTTACCAAATTTAGTCAAAGAACCGACTCGTTCGCGACCGGCACATCTCTATCGAGATCAGTGTTCTCTAACGATTTGCACGGGATGGCAACCTGTTGCAGAGCGCGTTTTAAAATATATTTTTTTTAAAAACTACACGAGAAGCACTGTTTTACTTTGTGAACACTTTATTCTGTGTTGTGGTTTCTTGTTTCGTATTAACACTGTTCTTAGTATTTTTTCCGCATTAACCTTTAAGAGCCTATGTAGCAAACGGAATGGCCAAATGAAAAATTTCAGACTTTTTCTCAAGGCAATCTCCTCCAAACCCTTCCTTGTCTACATCCGAACAAACAGAAAAAAAGATCCAGCCAGTGGCTCATCTGAGGGACAGTCATCGCTGCTTGCCCATATACAACCATTAATGACAGAGGATAACACAGTGCCATTAACAGAGTCTTCTGCACCTGCGTCTCTGACGCCTGGATTCAAATCAGCCTGGTTACAGGAGTTTGCTTGGTTAAGATATGACAAGGGCAAAAAGCACCGCAGGACATGAAATTGCTGGTAAAACAGAATTCATTAGTGGTACCAGGCATTTTAAAAAGGAAACTGTGAAGAAGCACGGCAATAGTAGAAAGCATAAGAATGCCAGAGGCTGCGTGACCCCTAGGTCTGCTCCTCGTGACACCCCAATATCAGTGCAACGTGCTAGTTAAAAAAGTGGCAGGAAACGAGATGAAAGCATTAAAAATAAAATTCAATGCAGCATATATGACTGCACTGGAAGAAATACCATTCATGAAGTTTAAACCACAAATTCTGCTGATGAAGAAGAATGGCATGGACGTGTCAAAGACATATGATAATGATACAGCATGTGCAGAGTTTGTAGGCTGCATCGCAGACGAATTAAAAAGTAACGTTCTGAAAGACATTTTAAAGGCAAATCACATTTCTGTTATAACTGATTGTGGAACAGACGTCTCAGGGAAAGACAATGTTATTACATACTGTAGGCATGTGTCTGATGGAACAGCTGTGACTCGTCTAATGGGGTTGGCTGAGACTGATTATGGTCATGCAAAAGGGATTCAAAACACTATTAAATCGCTGCTTCAGAATGCTGACCCAACCAACCCAAACTGGTGGGTACACAAAATGAATGCTTTTGGAGCAGATGGTGCAAGTGTGAACATGGGTGCAACAGGGGGAATAGGGGCACTTTTCAGAAGTGAGATAGGTGGACATGCTCTGTCTTTCCACTGTCTACCCCATCGACTGGAACTTGCAATGCTAAGCACACAAAGGTCAGTGCCAATGATTGAGAAAGTTTATGATCTTCTGCAACTAGTGTGGAAAACTTATCATTTCAGTCCCAAAAGCAAGCGGGAGCTGAAGGCTTTAGGGGAAGAGTTAGTTTACAGACTACAAAACCCATCAGCAGTAAAAACTCTGCGCTGGTTGCCATATATTTATCGGGCACTCTCAGTTTTTATTCATTCCAATTATGCAGCAGGCCAGGGGCAGTACACTGCTGTGCATCATCATCACATGGAGCACCTTACAGCCACATCCAAAAATACGGACATAAAGGGAAGGGCCAAACATATTGTTCAGCAATGGAAAGCCTTTCCTTTGTTGCTTTCTGTCACTTTTTACATGACCTTTTTTCAGAGGTCTCAAAGCTGAGCCTTACACTTCAAAACAATTCTCTGATACTTCCACAGGCAGTTGCTGCAATTAAGAACTGTGTGGTAACAATTAAAGGGTTGAAGGAAAATGCTTTGAGAGAAGGAAAGCTGCAAGAATTCTTACAGCACATAGATTCTCAGGCTGAAAGTTCAATGCAACTGGAAGGGCCATCAACAAGCAGGAGTGGGGGGATTGCAAGTAGCCACACTGTCATAACCTTCCAAAATGTTAAACTGAAAGGCCCCCAGAGTCAGGCCACATTCCGAAAGGATCTGAAGGCTGCAATTGAGAAAACAGTTGATATTACTGTTAAAGAATTGGAAAAGAGGTTTGGAAACATGATGTCAAATATTACACAGCAGGAATAGTCAAAAGGATCAGACATCACCAAGTCATTTTCAGTGTTTTGTCATGATGCATGGCCAGAAAATATTGAAACCTATAGCGAGCACGAGATAGACACACTTGTTAAATGGTACAGAGAGCTCTTATCAAACAATGGCTGTGATATCACGGCTGTGCAGAGGGAGTGGAGACTGTTGAAAGTATTAGTGAAGGGTCAGTTTATGGATAAGACTTACAGTGACCTTTGGAAAGAAAACTAAAGAAAGCTAAGAAAACAGCCATTCTGCACAGATTTTAAAAACTTGCTTCACTTAGTGGAAATAATGCTGGTGCTTCCGATAACTGCAACTCAGTGCGAGCAAGGATTTTTGACACAAAACAGAATAAAATCAAAACTGCGCAGTTCCCTCAGTGTAGAAACACTGGAAGACTTAATAAGGTTCAGTACAGAGGGCCCTACACTTGAGGTTTTTGACCCAGAGCCCAGTGTGAAGCACTGGTTGTCAGCCAGCAAAAGAAAACGCAGACCAAAGTATACCGGTTGGCCTAGTGATACTGACATTGTAATGGCTGATCACAGTGACTGTGAACTTGAAGAGTAATTATGTTCTTTAAAATTTGTACATACTTTGCAAGATGTCAAACATTTATTATATTCATTTCATATTCAATAGTGCTATTCATTCTTGTTATAATGTGTAGGATCCATTTTCATTGTTTGTATTTGTAGTGTTAATTATTCATGTAATAATGTATAAGACAATGTAGAAGAGACTCTGGACTTGAAGTATTTCTTGTTAAACATTTGCAGTGTTCATATTTCTGTGTCATTTATTCATTTCTTATTTTGTAAGATACTGCAGAAGACAAAGACAGTTCCAACAGCTCAGATAGGAGAAAAAAAGTCAGCATGGGGTAAGACTGGAGACAAAATGTGCCATGAAAATATTTTTAATTTATATCACATTTGACTGACACATTTGGCTCCTAAAAAAATAATTTGGCTCCTAAATATTTTGTGTTTAGGAGCCAATTGTCACGTCTGGTCCGTTTCGGTCACGCCCTCAAAGGAGCCCGTCATCCAAATATTGACAGCTCGGCCCTGGACGCTAAGTAATGACGTCATGTGTTATTGTGTGTGTGGTTCTCACATGCCTAGCCGACCAGCTGTTAGCTCTTAGCCTATTAGCTGGTTGCTAGGCACTGGAGAACAAGTCCTCGTGTGTCAGGTTTAAGTTAAGTATGCCTCGTTTATGAGTTCATTGCTTTTGACATGTGATTGGTTGTCTACGTGTTTGTGTCGGATTAAAGCCAAGCCGTTTCAGAGATTCAGTGTGTGGTCCCCCAGACTCTTCCTACGCTTGTCTCGGGTTTGTACAGCTCATGTTACTGAGTGCTCATGCCTATGTGTTTGTTTTAGTCAGCTGAAGCCTACTGAGACCTTTGGAACACCTTCTCGGAGGACTGTTTCCCTAGTGGCAGTGGGGGAGCCTTCCTGTTCTAGCTGCTTCAGCTTGTGGACTGGTTTCATGCTCTGTGTGCTTCACTCTACAGTAGCCATGGCTAAGTGTCCTCGCCCAGACATCGGACGCTCACAAACAACAGCCGGTGCGCTCTGCTCAGCGCGTACACTCTTGGTGGCAGTAGGAGTGCGTTCGAGCCCTGGACTCTGGATCTAAAGGCATTCCAAGCATACCTCTATCCTCCGTGCTTCCAGTTTACGGACTATGGACTTAAACCGATCCGCTACGGTAATATAGCAGAAGTAAATACGAGCCGGACGGCTCCAAACAGTAGCCCGGCCGAGTAGCCGTGTGTTTTGTCTCCATGCTCTGGGCTATGTTATGTTTATGTCTAAGCCTCGTTGCTAAAGCTACATTCTGAGTTCTATGTTTTGTGAGCTCGCTGGGCTCTAAAGCTTCCTTTGCTTCATTAAAAGAACTTGTGAGAATCTTCAAAAGGCTTCCTGCAGTCTGTCCATGCTGTGCACGCCCGCCATGACATCAATAGCTCCAAAGGTTTTTTTTTGTCTGGAGCCCTGTATTTGCACTTTATTTATTGTATTTTCAATAATTGTTTTTTTTTTTTTTTACTTTTAATTATTTTTTCAAAGCCTGAAAAGAAGATCACCGAAGAGGAGAAATTTTGTTTTATTTTTGTATTGTAGTTTGGACTGATAATTTTGTGTACTTTTATTATTGTTCTATTGTTATTATGATAAAGTATTTTCTGTTTATATCTTTACCCAGATTCTGTCCTGGGTTTCAACTACAATAATCCAAAAGAAAAATCACAAAAACACTTAAAGGTCATGCAAATTCATTCAGATTTAGCCATTTGATGATGCATCCACCTTAATTATTAAAAAGTATCTGTATCGGCGATACTGGCCCTGTATTTACTTGGTATCGGGTCGATACCAAATTTTGTGGTATCACACACCACTACTTCCCAGTGGAGCCGGAAGAGAGACTGAGGAGCTGCAGTTTCCAAACCGGCCTCTAGACCAGAGGGACAAAGACTCTGGAACTGGAAGGACTTTACTGTTGTTCCTACAGACTGGATAAATGGACTGTGGATGTCTGGGTGCGTGTGTGTGTGTGAATGTGTGAGTGTGTGTGTGTGTGTGTGTGTGAGTGTGTATGGTTGTGGCGTCGTGTACAATAACTCGCAATTATGTAATACACTTGGTGACCGAATTTTAAGAGTTTTGGTGGTTTGTTCGTTACCATACAGATCTGTTCACAGCCTTACTGCCTTAAATATTTACAATTTTTAGGGGAGGTTTGTTACAACAGTGTCTTTAAACTGTTTAAGCATTTGTTAAGGCTTTCAATACTTGAACGCATGACATTGTTAAAAGAAATGTTAACTGTTAAACAAAAAATAAACTGTTATTTTAACAGTCTCCCCCTGTTCTGTTTCCTGCTCCTCCTGTCGCCCCGGACTTTCTTCATGTATAACTTGTGTTTTCTGTTCATTCTGGCTTCCTGCTCCACGTGCTCCCTGTCTTCAGTTTCGTTTTAGTTTCACTCCTGTCCTGCATTGATTCTTCTTATTAACACCTGTGTGTTTGTATCCGCGCCCCGTCACAGCTGTCCCGGGTTAATCCTGTATCTATTCCCATCTCTCTTCACGTTTGTTTGTGTGTGTTTCCGTCTTATACTCATTTATACCATCAGTCTGTTCCTGCTTTCTTCTTTGTGTTATATTTTTCTCGTTACTGTAATTTTAGATTATCTGTAATTTACTCACCTATTACAGAAATTGATGGTTTGACTGTAATTTTATGCAAATACATTCCCAAGAGAAGAAATTCACTTTTCACTCATCTTCACTCAGGCTTCCAGAGAACTCACTACAAAACTTAAAGACAGTGTCACGTCTGGTCCGTCTCGGTCGAGCCCCCAAAGGAGTCCATCGACCGAGTACTAACTAAAGCAGCCCTGGATGCAAGGACTTATGCTATGTATGTATGTGTGTATGGTCCTCTCAGGCTTAGCAGCCAGTTGCATGCAGAGAGCTCGTTAGCTGGTTGCTAGGCAAGGGAGGACAAGTCCACCTGTGATCAGTTTCAGTTAATGACTCCTCGTTACAGAGATTATTGTTCCTGTCGTGTGATTGGTTGGTTACGTGTCTGTGTCTCCTTAAAGCCATGCCGGTCCAGACAGTCAGTGCGTGGTCACTGATAGTCTTCTAAGAGATCTTGCTATGCATGTTTGGGGTTTGAATAGTTCACGTCAGTGTATGCTCATGCCTATGTGTTTGTTTCAGTCAGCTGAAGCCCACTGAGACCTCTGGAGCGCTTTCCTACTAAGGACTGTTTTCTGTAGTGGCAGTAGAGAATCCTCCTCTCGCTATCCACGTTCGGGTTGGACTGAAAAGTGCTTCACGTGCTTATGCTGTACTGTCACTGTGTCGTCAAACCAGTGTGAGTCCCTGCTCACTCTACGGACTCCCTCAAAGACAGCGTGTGCTCTCTACTCAACGCTACTCTCCTAGTGGCAGAAGGAGAGCTTGTGAGCAACGGACATTACTCCACATGCACTGGAACCCTTTCCAGTGCTCCGCTATCTTCCGTGCTTTCTAGTGTGGACTCTGGACACTCACCACTCCGCTACAGTTCTATAGCGGAACCTTAAATGGGCCTGTGTGGCTCCTAAACAAGTATACCGGCTGTGTAGCCGTGTTTCTCCCTCCCCTTCAGTGCTGAGCTATGTTGTATGACTGTTATGTTTGAGACCCTTTGTTAAAGCTATGTTATGGTCCTATGGTTAGGATATGCTATGGGCTATGCTATGTGCTAAGCTATCTGTTATGTTAAGTGCTAAGGGTACATGCTAAGCTAACTGCTAAGCTAAAGGCTAAGCTAACTGCTAAGCTAAGTGCTACATGTTAAGTTTGAATCCCTTTGTTTAAGTTACGTGGTATGTTCTGAGCTCTCCGAGCTTTCCCTCTTGCTTGGTTTCATTAAAGAGATTGAATACGAGAAGTTTCCTGCAGTTCGTCCTCCCTATACACCCCGACGTGACAGATGTCCACACCAAACAAATGGACGCTGCAGCCATCCCCCTTCCTCCCGAAGAAGATCAAATACAGCAACAGATCGCAGTTCATCGTAACCAGCTGGACCTACTAGCCAACATAGTAGGTCAGCTCGTACAGACTGTGCAGAATGCTCCAGCGCCTGTGAAGCCCCAGGTAACAGCCACCTTTAACAAAATCCCGCGTCATGCATCGCTGCCGGAGAGGTTTGATGGGGACCCCATTGCGTGCAGGAGATTCCTCCTTACGTGCGAGTTATACTTCGCAGAATTCCCAGAAATCACGCAATCTCAAAAGATTTCCACGATTACCCAACGTTTATCAGGATGAGCTTTGGATTGGGCCGCAGCCCTCTACACTTCTGGAAGCCCTGTGTTGTCTCAGTACATGGACTTTGTTTGATTATTTAAGGCTGTATTTGACCATCCTGATCAAGGTCAATCCAGCAGAACAAAGCTGTTAGAGCTAAAGCAAGGAACCGATTCAGTGGCCAATTATTCCATCTCATTTAGGATTTTAGCAACAGAAGCAGGATGGAACGAGCCAGCTCTCCTGGAGGTTTATAGGAAAGGACTTAACAAGGACCTGCAACTAGAACTAGCCTGCAGATATGAGGGGATGAACCTAGAACAACTTGTCTCTCTCGCGATTAGGTTGGACCAACATCCACAAGCCAAACATCCTCTTCCCTCTGGTAAGACAGGGAGAACCATTACTGCCGTGGTGAAACACAGTCCAACCGTGCAGAGAGAGTCTTCCCCTGAACCCATGGACATCGCCCAATCCAAGGTGACCCCCACTGAAAGAAGAAAACGGGCTCAAGAGCTACGATGTTTTTACTGTGTTGAGAAAGGACATCTTGTGGCTTCATGCCCCAAGCTACAGACTAAGGTTGTGAAGGAACCATTAACCCTTTTGCTATCCAATGATCCTATGCAATCATGTTCTTTGTCTCTTGTGATTGAAACTAATAACCTGTCTGTACCTTTCTCTGCCCTTCTAGACTCCGGATCGGCTGGCAAATTTGTGTCCAGGGCTATAGGGACAACCCTCAAGCTCCCGGTAGAGGAATTGCCAACCCTCATCCCCGTCAGAGCCTTAGATGGTCACTTACTGGCAGGTCACTCAGTTAAGTGGGTTACTAAACCCGTAAAGGTTCTTATAGAACCGGCTCACGAAGAGCTTTTGCAGTTTCTGGTGCTCGAGCACCCGCAACCCCTGGTGGTGCTAGGGCTACCATGGTTTCGGGTGCATAATCCAGTGATTAACTGGAGCACCTCTACAGTAATGTCATGGTCCAAAGAATGTCAGAAGCATAGAAATGGATTAAGAGTGCAAACTACTAGTATCGAAAGCCCATTAGCTAAGGAACCGGTGGATATCCCCCCGCCGTATCATGATCTGTCAGAGGTATTCAGTGCCACTAAAGCGGCTAACTTACCTCCTCACCGACCCTGGGACTGTGCCATTGATCTCCTGCCGGGCACTAGTCCTCCAAGAGCCCGGATTTACCCTTTGTCTGAGAAAGAGACCAAGCTCATGGAGGACTATTTGGCCGAGGCACTCCGGCAGGGGTACATTCGCCAGTCCCGGTTGCCTGCGTCGACGAGCTTTTTCTTTATTGAGAAGAAGGACGGGGGTCTACAGCCTTGCATTGATTATCGTGGGCTCAACGCCATCACTGTCAAATACAGTCACCCTCTCCCTCTCATCCCCCCGGCCATCGAACAGCTTCGGGGGGCGAGCATTTTTACTAGGCTCAACCTCCGAAGCGCGTACAACCTTGTGCGCATTAGGGCAGGCGACGAATGGAAGATGGCATTCAGCACCACCTCCGGGCATTATCAGTATTTAGTTATGCCATACGGTTTAGTTAACGCTCCATCATGCTTCCAAGCATTTATGAACGACGTTTTTAGGGATCTTCTACAACGCTTCATCATAGTTTACCTTGACGACATTTTGATTTATTCACAGAACGCCCAGGAACATATCAAACAGGTGCGTGTAGTCCTTCGTCGCCTGCTCGCACCCGGGTTGTACGTCAAAGCCAAGAAATGTGAGTTCCATAAGACCGAACTCTCATTTCTCAGCTATCGGATCGGCCCAGGGCGGGTGGCGATGGATACCCACAAGGTGGAAGTGGTGACTGGATGGCCTGAGCCCACGACAATCAAGGAACTACAGTGATTCTTGGGGTTCGCAAATTTCTATAGACGGTTCATTAAGGGCTTTAGCATTGAGGCAGCACCGCTCACAAATCTGCTCAAAGGAAAACCAACGAGGCTGGTCGTAACCCCAGCCACTCGAGAAGCTTTTGGGAAGCTGAAACAACTCTTTGTTTCAGCACCCATCCTCAAGCTACCTGATCCTACAAAACCTTTTATTGTAGAGGTCGATGCTTCGGAAGTAGGTCTAGGGACGGTGCTGTCTCAAGGCTATGGGGAACCCTCCATGATACACTCCTGTGCCTTCTTCTCACGCAAACTGACGCAGGTGGAGCGAAACTATGACATTGCGAATCGCGAACTGCTGGCGGTCAAAGCGGCATTAGAGGAGTTGCGCCACTGGTTGGAGGGAGCTAGATACCCCTTCACCGTGTTCACAGACCATAGAAACCTGGAATTCATCCGGCAGGCAAAGCAACTGTGTCCTCGACAGGCTAGGTGGGCCCTGTTCTTTAGCAGATTTGATTTTAAGATCAAGCATCGTCCAGGCTCTCAAAATGTCAAGGCTGATGCCTTGTCTAGGTGTTATGCAGCTCCAGAGGAGCCTCAAGTTATAGAAACTATAGTAAAGCCAGAAGTCGTACTCTCCCCCATTCAATGGGGCTTAGATGTAGAGATCGAGAGGCTTAACACTGGCAACCCCATACCGGACGGTTGTCCGGAAGGAAAACTTTATGTACCAGAACGCTTAAGAGAAGCCATCACTGCATGGGCGCATAAGAATCCTGCTACAGGGCATCCAGGGGTCCACCGAACCTTAGAGGTCATCAGTCGTAAGTACTGGTGGTATTCTCTATGAGCAGATGTTGAAAAAAATGTAAACTCTTGTTCCATCTGCGCGGTGTCCAAGACCTCCCGTCAGTTGCCAGGAAACTAATGCCCCTATCGGTGCCTCGGAGGCCGTGGTCTCACATAGCTGTGGACTTTGTTACGGACCTCCCAGTATCCAAAGGGTACACGGTTGTGTTGGTTGTAGTGGACCGGTTTTCGAAGGGGGTCCGGTTCCTTCCTTTCAGTAACCTACCCACCGCCTTGGAGGTGGCTGAGGCGCTCTTCCAGTCAGTGTTCTTGCCTTATGGCCTCCCGGAGGACATCCTGTTCAACCAAGGTCCCCAGTTTGTATCCTGTGTATGGGCTGCTTTTGCTAAGAAACTGGGGGCTACTGTCAGTCTGACCTCGGGCTACCATCCGCAGTCCAATGGTCAGGCCAAACAGTCAGTACAGGAACTTAGTCAGTTCCTCCGGGCCTATTGCCATGGGTGACAGCACGATTGGGCAGAGTTCCTCGGTTGGGCGGAGTACGCTCAGAACTCATTGCGTCACTCCGCTACCGGCCTAACGCCCTTTGAGTGTGTACTTGGGCGTCAACCCCTGCTCTGTCCCTGGGATGGAGAGCCTTCTGACCTCCCAGAGGTGGACAGTTGGTTTCGTCAGGCAGAGCGGGTGTGGGAAGGGGCACATACTTCCATCAGCCGAGCAGTGAGCAGATTCAAAAGGTATGCTGATCGGCAGAGGAGAGAAGCTCCGGTATTCCGGGTTGGGGATAGGGTCTGGCTCTCCACTCGGGACTTGAGGTTGAACCTTCATTCACGTAAGCTATCATCCAAATTTATAGGACCCTATGAAATTACACAACAGATTAATCCTGTCACGTTTAAGCTTCATTTACCTTCTCATATGCAAATTCATCCTGTGTTTCATGTCTCACAGCTAAAAACCTGCAGTGACGGGCCCTTACTGTCACGTCTGGTCCGTCTCGGTCGACTGAGTACTAACTAAAGCAGCCCTGGACGCAAGGACTCATGTTATGTATGTATGTGTGTATGGTCCTCTGAGGCTTAGCAGCCAGTTGCATGCAGAGAGCTTGTTAGCTGGTTGCTAGGCAAGGGAGGACAAGTCCACCTGTGATCAGTTTCAGTTAATGACTCCTCGTTACAGAGATTATTGTTCCTGTCGTGTGATTGGTTGGTTACGTGTCTGTGTCTCCTTAAAGCCATGCCGGTCCAGACAGTCAGTGCGTGGTCACTGATAGTCTTCTAAGAGATCTTGCTATGCATGTTTGGGGTTTGAATAGTTCACGTCAGTGTATGCTCATGCCTATGTGTTTGTTTCAGTCAGCTGAAGCCCACTGAGACCTCTGGAGCGCTTTCCTACTAAGGACTGTTTTCTGTAGTGGTAGTAGAGAATCCTCCTCTCGCTATCCACATTCGGGTTGGACTGAAAAGTGCTTCGCGTGCTTATGCTGTACTGTCACTGTGTCGTCAAACCAGTGTGAGTCCCTGCTCACTCTGCGGACTCCCTCAAAGACAGCGTGTGCTCTCTACTCAACGGTACTCTCCTAGCGGCAGAAGGAGAGCTTGTGAGCAACGGACATTACTCCACACGCACTGGAACCCTTTCCAGTGCTCCGCTATCTTCCGTGCTTTCCAGTGTGGACTCTGGACACTCACTGCTCCGCTACGGTTTTATAGCGGAACCTTAAACGGGCCTGTGTGGCTCCTAAACAAGTATACCGGCTGTGTAGCCGTGTTTCTCCCTCCCCTTCAGTGCTGAGCTATGTTGTATGACTGTTATGTTTGAGACCCTTTGTTAAAGCTATGTTATGGTCCTATGGTTAGGATATGCTATGGGCTA
>JBBPCZ010020218.1:0-14440 GCA_037974445.1 Brycinus macrolepidotus
GGTTTTCAACAGTGCTGGAAAAATGCCTGAGTTCAGAGAGCCATTCACAATATGCAACAGGTCCTGCGCTAAGCTACTAAAAACACTTTTAAAAAAATTTGAAACTGGATGTCTCTGAATGTTTTTGTGTTTACATGCTTGTAGAGGATAGTTGTCTGTAAACAGTGCATTATGAGGCTAAGTAAGCCGTGCTGTTTCCATGCTGCAGGCCTCTTGCATGCAGGAGACAGACTGGTGGAGGTGAACGGCCATCCTGTGTTCGGACTGGAACCGGAGCAGATAATACAAATACTGGTCAGCACGTTCACTACATTCTTATCTTTCTGTTTTATTTGGAAAGCACTGGCCTGGTGTAAGCAACCTGATGAGTTCTGTTTGTCCCAACAGGCTCATTCTCAAGGAACCGTCATGTTTAAAGTGGTCCCTATCACTGACAGGCCTGTCAACAGCCAAACCATGGTGTGTATTTCCAAATGTGCTTGTGTACCTGTTTATTATAGTTTTACAGTCCACTTTACTGCAAACCCATACACTGAAGCTCCTAGTCTCTTGGGAGTAAAGTTAGAGAGTGTAGCCCAAAATGGAGGTTTAAGGTCTTTTGTGTCAGTATGTTTAGAAAAGTTTAGTATTTAAGGGTTCAGTACCAGCAACATGGAAGAGAAAAAGTGGGGCAGCTGGTGACCTGGTGGTTAGTGAGTTGCCCCTGCAATCGGATGGTCGTGGGTTCGAATCCCAGGACTGCGAGTGGCACCGCTGAGGTACCCTTGAGCAAGGTACCGTCCCCACACACTGCTCCCTGGGTGCTGTGTCACTGGCTGCCCACTGCTTCACTTGGTGAATGGGTTAAATACAGAGAAGGAATTTCACATCGTTCACACTGTGTGCTATGCTGTGGTGTGTTCATGTGTGAATAGAAGGGCCACTTTACATTATTGTGCTGTGCATAGTACTTACTGTAAGTGGGCCTTTATGAGGTTATCATGGTTCTGTCTTGCCCTCAGCTGTATGTGCGTGCCATGGTGGACTACAGCCCTCAGCAAGACCCAGCCATCCCCTGTGCGGACGCTGGCATGGCCTTCAGGAAGGGAGACCTGTTGGAGATAGTGGACCAGACAGATGCTCTCTGGTGGCAGGCAAAGAAACTGCCTTGTAGCTCTGCCTGCGCTGGCCTCATCCCCTCCTCCTCACTGCTTAAGAGGTCAGTATGGGCTTAAAGGTTAAAGCTATCAACAAATGACCCATCAGGGTCTGATACTAATACCAATGCCAGTAATGATTTTAAGCTGTTCCCAAATACGAAATTTCTTAAACCGAAGCAAATAACAGTGTTAAATAAAATAAATCTGAAATCTAAAACCAACCACTTCTAAATAACCTCATAACATTAACACATGAATTCTCACAACTCTTGAACAAGACATTGTCTGTTCTACTCAGCATAAAGACTTCACATTAATGGTGCTTTGTTGTTGAACCTCACTATCTGATTTCATTGACCAAATGATTTATCATTCTTACCCTACTCAGTAATCACACATCTGCATAAATTGCCAGACAACTGTTAATGTGATTGAATGTATAATGTGGCGCCTCTTTACTTTTTTCGTGTTATTCTTTGTGTACAGAAAGCAGAGAGAATTCTGGTGGTCCCAACCTTATCAGCCTCACACCTGTCACAAAATCTGTGAGTACAGTGTGTGTATGTTTGTGTGTATAGGGGGTTCTGGGTCTGGGTCTATAGCACGGTTCATACAGATATATATGTATTACATATATAGATAAACACACACATATACATATATATAAACATATATACGAAGTAATATATACACAAAAGCTCAAATGATTGGTTGTAAAGAGACATATCAGGTCTGTCTTTAGTGGACTGTCCTTCACTTTGTTCTGCTGGAAAAAAGAAAAGTATCACTCCACTCTTCAACATCACACAATTCCTTCTGGTTTATGGATCATCAGAGAACATTTCAGTCTAGGATAATGGATCCCAAGCTTCCTCAAAACTGTGCCAAAATTATAGTCCAAAGAAAAGCTTAAAGTTTTGAGAAATATCTCTTGGCCTCCCAAGTCTCCAGATCTTTCTCCCATTGAGCTGCAGGGATGACCTGGACATACGAGTTCAAAATGAGCATCCAGCCAATGATACCGAGCTGTCTGCATGCTTGAAAAGGTGCTGGGATTGGTTAGGAAGTTATTTCCAGTGATTGCCACAAGTCTGGGCTGCTGTGCAAGGGGTGGTTAATTTGGTGGGGGTTTTTTTTAATGAAACTTGTACATAAGCTTTCGCGCACATAAAATTGCACTTGTATTGTTACATTACAAAACCAGTCAGTTACATTTGTTTTAGTATTTCTAATGTTTTCTTGCAATTAAAATTTTGAAAGAATCACGTTTCGTTTATTTTTAAAAAATCTGAGTGTGGCCCCAAACTTCTGGCCAGTTTTACATACAAAGCCAGTTGTGCTCTCTTGGACTCCCAGCCACAGATAACTGCGGGACCACTGAGGATGGAATTCACCCCACCCCGCACTTTGGAGCTAAAAACAAAATTCTAAGACTGAGTGCAAGCTTGCATGTAATCTTTGTATAACTGTTGTTAAAAAACGTTGTGGTATTTAGTTACAGTGAAACACAAATCAGTGACAAAAGTATGTTTTTCAAGTACAAAACCGGCCTTTTCCTCACTAACATCAGTTAATGTCCCAGCATGAAACATCTTAATCTCATTTATCTCATTTATTCCTCTTTTGCCCCTCTTACCTGCAGTGAGCACAGTGGACGAGGGTAAGGAACATTCACTGGTGCTATAAAAATAAAAGGTCTCTTGTTTTCATCCAGTTTAACCTCTCTCTCCCTCTCCTCTCCTCCTGTCTCTGCTTCCCTCAGAGGACGACATACTGGCTATAGATGTGACTTTCATAGAAGCAGGTACATTTGGATTTTTTGTGTAAGTGATCGTATCTCAGAATTCTCGTGTTGTTGGTATTCCTGTGTTCCACTAATGATGTGTCTATTCCTTACAGATGAAGAAGCCTTTGAATCTGGTAGGTAAGTCCTTTCATTTTAGACTAGACTTATGAAGCATCATGGAGCCTGGGTATTATTATGCAGACTGAGGCTCTGTTCACACTGCAGGGCAAATCTGATTTGTTTCTTAAATCCGAGTTTAGACTTACAGGTCGCAAGTGACCAAATCTGGTTTATATAATGAGTAATCTATTTGCTAACATATCTTTGATTGCCATAGTAACAATTTACACATGTGTACAACAAATATGGAAGGGCAACCTTTTGAATAGGGAGGGACAAAACCATTAATACCCAGCCCTGTCCCTATCCAACACATGTGACACAGTCTGTACTACAAACAAACACTCCAAATCTGGTTTGTATGGTGAGCCTGTAATATTCACATTGGTTGCCGTAGCATGTATGCATGTGTACACTGAATGGGGAGGGGCAAAACCCAGCGCTGTCCGTGTTCAACACTTATGACATGGGACACAGTCTGTACTACAAACCCGCACTCATAAGTAGATCGCCCTCTTTCCTCTTCACACAGTCACATGGCTGCTTCTTCCCTACAGGTGTGAGATGCTTCTTGTTATATCCCTGTCGCTTCCACTCATAGACTTCTCCTTTAGTTTTCAATGTTGGCCATATCAAGTTAAAGAGATATCATATCAGCATTGATGGATCAGTATTGGGCTGACAGACAGTGCTAGACTGGGTATGGAAGGAAAAAAAAAAAATCTGATCCAGGCCTGTAACACACTGTAATGTCATATTGTCAAGGCCATAGCCATGAAGTCAACACTGCGGGGATGATTCAGTGGCGTATAGATGAAAAATGTTTGTTGGGGGGTGTAGACACGAAATATCTCGTTGGGAGGGTGTTAATAGGGGGCATCGTTGTTTGGTTGTTTGTCGTATCATACCAATACCATTTTTTATCGATACACTGAGGGCGCATTTTGGCATAATTACACCCTTGTGTGTTGTCACCTTTTTCTTCCTGTGGGGTAGTGGAGTATTTGAGCAGTTGAAACATTACCACCTAGTTTTAGATTCTCTGAAGTGAATGGCTTCAATTACCGAATCGTTTGAAAAAGGCAAAATGATAAATATTAGTAATTTATAATCAGTTTTTTTTTTTTAGACCAAATTGGGAGTGATCACTTCTCACACAGGGTTTAATGCTACTTAGGCAAGCTCTACTTAAACACAGACATTTGAAACATTTGAGGCCTCGATTTACAGCAACTCCTTCAGGAAACCCTAACTAAATATTATTGGAGGGGCTTGTTAACCTGTTAGTTGTCTACTGAGCTGTTCAGCCTAGACCTAGTTTACTCTGTATACACTTTTACTTCATACTGTGCATAATATGTTGTCTTCTGTGTATTTCTTCTTTTGGGGCAGTGGAGGATTTGAGCAGCTGAAATATAACCACCTACTTTTAGATGATTGTCTTAAGAGAATCAATTTAAATAGAAATAGCTCATTTAAAAGAAGAGATATACTTTTAAATAAGAGATATTGGTTGAGTTTCAGTTCAAGGCTTTAATGTTAGTATTATGCCATGCCGAATTCAAAGTTCTTCTCCAGCTTTTTCAGTTCCAGATGCTGCACATCATCCTGACCATATTTTTTCTCTTTATTCTACCTGATGACTGAGAAGAGGAACTTAGGGAAGGTGAGTGCTCTGATCATTCATTACATTTCGCCTGTCCTGTTTCTCATATTAAATTGACCTGGAATGTGTTTATTTCTAACCTTTAGAGGAGAGCGAGTTCAGCACCAACATTGAGGGAATTTATCTAGGTAAGTGGGTTTCTTAGTCTTGTACAGTTGTTCTTAATCTGGGGGCTGTGGGGGAGTGCTCAGGGGGCTTCAGAGAAATTTCAAAGGTTTACTTTAGTTCATTTAATCTGCTCTAGCCAGACCTAAAACAGTGTTACTTGTTTAAAATGGTTAAGGGTAAACATTAAAATGCAATATATGTTATACCAATCATAATTCACAACATGCAGTGTCTGATTTGTAATGAAATAGAAGAGTGCCATGCTGTATGAAAAGATCAGCAAATTGCTGTGAGAAAGCTAGCAACATGGACCAGGTTCTGATGGGTGGGGTGGGGTGCGAGGGGGCTGAGAAACACTTACTATCCACAAAGGCTAAAAATGTTTGGGAGCTGCCGATCTAGGATATTGTATCTGTGTTTTCAACTATAGAAGCTGAGAAACTTTAGAATTTGAGAATGTTTTGGCTCAAATACAGATATGTATTTAAAATCCGTAGCAACACTGAAATTATTAACAATCAATAGTAATAGCAAGAAATATTAATATTTGACTAATATGATGATTGCTATTTTACTAATGACAATTAACAGGGGCTCCCGAGCGGCCTTATCGCCCCCACCCACATTACTCAAGCTTCTCAGTATTTCTGGTTTACGGCTATATTTCTTTTAACTTTGTAACTCTGCTGACAGTGTGTGTTATTCATTGACTCAGCTGGGTTTCGCCGGAGTTTGCGTCTCTGCCGTCGCCGGATGGTCCAGGGTGGAGGCTCCGGCTTGTCCTGCTCCCTCCGCTGCCCAAGCAGCTGCTATAGCGCCCTGGCTAACCCCTACGAGGAGGTGGTGCGTTACCAGCACCACCCAGATGACACACATCGTCTCATTGTCCTTTTGGGTGAGTCAGTATGTGTGTTTGTGTGAATCCCACTGTTTTATTCTGCATTATTCAGTTATTGACATGTAAAATGTCATTCAGAATGTTTTGGTGTGAAATTGTTAAATACATAGAAAGTTACCCACTCTGATTCTTTTACAGTGACCAGAATGACCAGCCATTCTGCACATTTATAAGTTTTTACAAAATGTTGATAAATCGTGGCAAATCGTGGCTATTTTGCCATACAGTGCCCTTCACGTACTTACAATGAATGGATTAAAAAAACATTTTAGGCCAAAGCTTATGTAAAAAATAAAGTGTAAGGCAACACAGGAAACATATTTATGACAACTTTGTGTAAAAAGTCACACTGCTTGTCCAGTTCGTCCAGAATAGAGAATTTCACATCAAACCACCCTGAATGACTTTTACATCTTAACCATTTAATTATGCATGTTTAAGAAATTTGTGGAATTCCCTTTTAATGTTCCCTTTACAGTATGCTGAATGGGGCCATTTAGCTTTTGAAGAGTTTTAGACTGGAAAAAAGTGGACTGTGTTGTTGTCTTAGGCCCATCCGGAGTTGGCGTGAATGAGTTACGCAGGAGACTGATTGAGATCAACCCAAAGACCTTCCAGGGAGCCACACCGTGTGAGTATGAACACGCAGACTTGAACTCTTAGCTGTTACACTTCTTTAAAGCATCTTACACTTCTTACACTTCTTTCCTTTGCCATTTTCTTTCATTTAGACACCACAAGGCCTCTGAAGAGCCATGAAGAGCCTGGTCGGGAATATCACTTTGTCAGCAGAGATAAGTTTGAGAACATGGCATACAATCAATGGTAACTTTCCTCGACTATAGTGCACACAATGTTATTTGGACAGTTACACATATTGGACTAATATATTGTGCATGAACTAATGGTGCAATGGCACAAAATGAGAAATATTAGTAATCAATAATCAGTTTTTTAGGACCAACTTGGGAGTGATCATTTCCCACACAGGGTTTAATAGTACTTAGGCCAGCTCTACTTTTGAAGCAGTTGGTGCCTCTGTTTGGAGTTTTACAACAACTCCTTCAGTAAAGCCTATCTGAATATTATTGGAGGAGCTTGTTAACCTGTTAGCTGTCTGCTGAGCTGTTCAGCTTAGTTTACTCTGTATACACTTTTACTTCATATGCATCCAAATTACAACATCAAACACTTCATATCCATACGATTTGTAACTAGAAACATTCATGCATTTGCATTTCTGAGATGCTGCTGTTGTGGGTTTTCTTGCTAAGCCTGCTACACACAGATTTAGTATGACCTTATTTATCACTCAAATTGCAAACTAATTACTTGGCTGAGACACTAAGAATATACATTGTGTGATTTAATTGAGTAATTGTAACAGAGTGGACTACATACTCCATCATTTTTACAGACTGCGCTGTACAGTAGCCATTGCTTCATTCCTATAACATAACCTAGATTACAGGTGAGATTCATGTATCATGACTCATTTTGCTGTAGAATAAAATGGCCTGAGCTGTCACTGTGACATTTTCATGTTCCCAGTTTTGTGGAGTATGGAGAGTACAGAGGCCACTTTTATGGCACCACTGTGGAAGCAGTGAAGGATGTCCTGGCTGCTGGAAAGATTTGCGTCATTGACATTGAGCCTTATGTGAGCCTTTTTAGACCTATTCTTTCTGTAATAACGCGAATACATCCTGGAATAGACACAACTGTCAGAAGTTAGATCTAATCTTCCTGTAGTTTGTTAAAATTAGCATCAAATTGTGCTTTTTGTAATAATATAGCCCAGAATATAAAGTTTAAATATGTGGGGGTGGTGGGACCCCCATGACAATGAAAGATATAACACTACACTGAATGTAGCTGTTTGGAATAAAGTTTGGGGTCTCTGATGACGGCATTGGGAATCCCTACAGTGTTAGTGGTTTATTCTGTATGTTCTCCACAGGCTATTGAGTCAGTTCGGACCCATGAGCTGAAAGCTTACATCATCTATATAAAACCTCCTCCTATAGAGCAGATGAAGCGAACACGGATAAACTCCCAGCTAATCACAAGTTACAACACCACCCGGCCCTTTAAGGTGAGTGTGCTCGTCGCAGTGATGTAAGCAGTGTTTTTTTGTTTGGCCTGTGTGATCATTCATTCTGTTCATGTGGAAAAAGTGCAGACAGACTGTACTCAAGTGAAAGTACAGTTACTGTATCCAAAAAGTAGAAGTGGAAATAGGGAGCCAAAAACAGCCAAGCACTGACGTTTACATGCTCAAGTAAAAAGTAAATGTTTTATAAATGAACAGTGGGCGTTTTTTGGTAATGTGGTGGTGTGTAATGCAATGACTAATCAGTAGTATTTAGATGTGAGCAGTTTCGTCTTACACTGACAAATTTGGCTGGATTTTTAAACAAGTACATTAAAATTGGCCACAGCTTCACTGCCTGGCGAGAGCAAAAGAGGAAAGAAATCTTCCAGCCTTCGAAATTTGTACTTACTATTTTGGAGGCCTAAATGAAAATGTGAGGTAGTTTCATGGAAGTTGGTAACTGAGTACAGTTACTCTCTCTCTCTCTCTCTCTCTCTCTCTCTCTCTCTCTCTCTCTCTCTCTCTCTCTCTCTCTCTCTCTCTCTCTCCCAGGGTGAGGACTTTCAGGAGATTGAGGAGGCAGGCCGGCAGATGGAGCAGCGCTACAGTCAGCTATTTGATCATGTGATTGTGAACGATGGCCTGCAGGCCTCGTGTGTGCAGCTGCTGACGGCGGTCAGGAGAGCGCAGGACGAGCCGCAGTGGGTCCCTGCCTCATGGATCAGACCAACCAATCAGTTCTGAGAACACAGTAAAGGGCTCAGAAGATGTGAATGTGCAGTGTTCAGGAACACGAGGGGGCTCATCCTACAGCACTGTTCAGTGATTTCTCTGGTCTTGCACAACAGATTCAATTCATCAAAAAAGAATCAGTTCCTCGAAGAGAGGAATCAGATCAGTTTAACAGTGAGAAAAACACTGTGTAGTGCTGAGCCTCTCCAGGCCCAGAGCTGCACACTTCATATAAACTGTTTTTAAAAAAAAAAACTGTTTTGGGCCACTGAGTTAATTTCTTTAATAAAAGGCAAACTCTTATTTTGTGTGCTTATTGTTCTTCTCTTGCGAGCAGTCTTGTTTGAGTTCTCTTTAACTTGGATTTACTACAGAATAGGCATATAAAACTTTTTTTTTCTAAAATTGTTACATTCAGAGCGTTTCCTAAACCATTGTCCCACTGATACAATCCAGTCCAAGATAAAAGGGCTTAAGTTTGAGTGTGCGCATGTATCTGACACTTTACGGTAATTTTTGTAATTCTCAAATATTAGGGGAATTATGACATTGACGTAACTGCTTCGTATCCAACGACAACAAACAACGCTGAAGACTAACAATAATACCTTCAGCCCTTCTGTTGATGTTTATCTGAAAATTCATTAAAATTAAAACCTAAACGTTTAAGTTAAACGACTGACTGACCTCCTAGTTATTTGAACTAGAGTCTATCATGGACTCCAATCACGAAAAGGTGAGTGGCATGTGAGCAAAGTAACTTTAGCTTGTTAGCATATGAGCATGCAATTACACAGTGCCTATTTGAGTAAATACTTAAAAGCCTGCTTTCTTGTTTTGGTGATTATTTGTACTATTCCACTAAGGTTCAGAGCACAAGACGAAGAGATCTCCCACCAATCTCACATGTGCAGAAAGTAAGTTCAGTTTTGCATGGTTTAATGCATCAGTGCAGTAATGCACTGCTGGAGAGGCAAATCCACACAAATCCTTCACTCTTCTAACATAGACCCCTATTTGTTGGATTGCATTGCTTATTGTATTTTTTTTAATAAGTTAAAAGGTCAGCCACATCACCTGGCTTAAAATTAGGGGTGGTCACTAATGAGAATTTCCAAGAGTACCAGGATAAGACATTATGAATGCACCTATCTGTGCATGTGTGTGGATGTCTGTCTATCTGAGCTTTCACTTAAAGAGGCACTCCAACCAAAATGAAAGAACCATCTGTTGTAATCATGCTTACTGGCCTCTTACAGTGGTGCCACACTAGCCTCCAGAGTTGTGGTGCCTTCACTAGCCTGCAGAGCAATTTAAAGTAATGGTGTCACAATACCATTACTTTTTTATGTCTGATACTGATACCTCAACTTCTAGTGTCTGCTGATACCGATACCAGTCTGATAGCAACTGATCTGTTAACATTTAACAACTAATCTGTTAATAATGCACTATATGGACAAAAGTATTGGGATGCTTGACTGGTACACCAACAGGGACTTTAATGACATTACATTCAAATACATAGACTTTAATATGGAGTTGGTCCTCCTTTGCAGTTATAACAGCTTCCACTCTTCCTGGAAGGCTTTCCACAAGATTTTGGAGTTTCTGAGGGAATCTGTGCCCATTCATTCTGTAGAGCATTTATGAGGTCATGAACTGATGTTGGATGAGAAGGCCTGGCTCGCAGTCTCCGTTCCAGTTCATCCGAAGGTGTTGGATGGGGTTGAGGTCAGGACTCTGTGCGGGCCAGTCAAGTTCTTCCATACCGAAATCATCCCACCATGTCTTTATGGACCTGTGCACTGGGGCAGTCATGCTGGAAGTAAGGGGCCAGCCGAATTCAATAAAAAAAAAAAAAAAAGGTGTGTCCCAATACTTTTGTCCATATAGTGTACATCAGTCTGGATGCACTTTGAATCCAGAATGGCTCCTTACTTCCTCTAGAGGGTACTATGTAAAATTGAAGTTTCTACCCCCATGTAGTGCACAATTTGTCTATTATGGAATTGGGCAGACACGGCTGAATCGCCAGTTGCTAGACATATAATAGAACAGAATAGACATATTATACACCCATGTTATATTTGGGTGCAGGAACCTGTATTGTATTTAAACTACATCCATGGGCACCGGAACCATTATAGCAGGGGGGGATGTGTCCCCCCAACTTTTCAAAATCATTCGTTTTGTCCCCCCCCATTGTCCTCGGACAACGGCCGAGACGTTGAGTGCTGCGTCCCCCCCACAATAAAAAGGCTTCCGGCGCCCATGACTACATCCCTAGTTTAAAGATACTCTTCTGATGATGTATCCTTAATGCTGGAGAACGTTTTGAATATATAAATCACTTTTTGATTTGAAGCATTGTGTGCATTTTTTTCCAACAGCAGGCAGTTGCAGAAGGAAGCCAGATATTCAGATATCATATCTGCATTGACTGGCTGCTACATCATGTTTTTTTTTTTTTTCTACATCAGTGGTTTCTATTAAAAGAAGGAGGGAGTATGGATGTGCAACATATTCACATAATGCATGCTGGGTGTTATAGTGAGAGAAATTGGGAAATCGCTCAAACCGATGAGGCTGAGGGATGCAATCCTGAGCTACAGAATATTACGTAACATCACATATAACATAGTAAATGCTTGATTACAATGTCTCATTAAAGACTGTGACACTGTGATCCTGACTCTTGAGTAGGCGTCCTCCCCTCAGGGCTAATCCGACTGCCCAGCAGATGCCTGTCTTAGATTTAGCTCCACACTAATCCCTACTATATGTGCACAGACTTGTGTGTGTGTGTGTGTCTGTAATGGAAAGATCTCCCTGTCCCACTGTTATTCTTGGGTGGGATGGCGAAGAAATCACTGGTAAGTTTTTCACACACTCGCAGTGAACGTCCCCTTTTTTGACACAATTCTTAAATTGATCTGCTGCTTATGGTGTCCTGGTAGAAGTCCGTGGTTTGCATGAGTTTTTTAATGTGTGTCTTTGGTGATGTAATTCTTCTATACCTGCATTTAGGGTAAGTTAGAGAAAGTTAGATACTGCACTGCTCTTTTCACAGTTATTTTGATTTTCCTTTTCAGCGGGGGCCACGTGCGTTACCGTCTTTGCCAAGGTGAGCTTCTCCACTGCTAACTATAGACGCCGAGGTGATACTACTCACTACTCTTTACACAGACTGCCAGCTGGCTAACTTCTGTCTCTCTGTTTCTTTTCCATCCCCTCACTGAGAAAGCCAAGATACAGCAGGTTAGTACCACATCTTCATGAGGGCATCTTCAAAAGACAAAACGGTTCCAGTGTACCAGTCTGTACAGTCCTCATGTTCTGAAGTTCATTTTCAGTTTTGAATTTATCTTTTGTAATCTTCCGCACAGCAGAATCCTACAGTTTTCTCATCTCTGCCGTTCTCTTGTCCAGATGAGATGCCAGTGCCTAGGACTAAGAAAAAGAAGGCCAAGCGTGAAGTGGACACAGATGTAGTTGAGGGTCCTGAGGGTGAGTTTACAGGAGATGCAACCAACATTACTCATCACATTTACCTGTGCAACCCACATTGCACATCATATTTACATTAGTCCTGCTTGAATGTGACTAATTCAAGAATAGACTGCATATTTGAACTCACAACAACATGACTCCATTATGGATCCTTAATTTCACTACGATTAAATTGAGCTTTGATGTTTTGATACAGTTTAGAGTAATCTTTTGAAAATATTCTTAATATGCAAATGTGATACAGTAGTACGATTAGAAGTGTGTGAACCAGGCTGTATTCCTGAAGATGGTGAGTTGCACAAAACTAAGGGAAATTTACTGAAAATGAGAATATTTTGATTTATGTGAGGTTACATTAAACAAAACTAAAATACCAGACAAGCACAATTTACTTGCAGTTGTCTCTAGTACTTCACATGTATCTACATATCATAAAACTAGCAAGAAAATACTCATTACTCAAATGAGTAATTTGTTATTCAAATTGTTATTCATTCTCAAACTGAGTCTCAGATTACAGCAATGTACAGCAATCTTACTAAGACACCTGGATGAGAGATACAGTTTTAATAGTGTTAACATTTTTATTTAAAATATGAGCATTTGCATGTATTTTTCTTGTTTACATATATTTTTCTTTAGCTGGCGGTGATTTAGCATCATAACTACTGTCATAATTATCATAATAACTTAATGAATGACTGTGTGTTTGTATTGTGCCTTAAATATCTGAGATTGATGAAAGTAGTTTTTCTTAAAATGAACATATTACATTCACAGTACTTTTTAAGACAAGCAGTCTTATCATAGAAAAAACAAGATTAATTGCCTTGAAATGAGATATTTGCTAAGATTTATTTCAGTGTATACAGCATTTTGTGTGACTTTTTCAATACAGGGGATGCTGGGATTGAGATGGGAGGCCTGGACAGCCACAAACATTCAGAGAGCCAGGAGCGTTTGACTCCTGAACCCCAAGAAAACCCACCACAGAAGAAGAAAAAGAAGAAGAAATCCCAAATTATTGGTGTGACTTACATCGCAGTAGAGCCTAACATGCACTGGCAGTCACTAATGTGGTTACTAGGAGCTCTGTAGGGGTTGTGTTGGAAGGATGTGCTCTGTGCTCAGTAGCTACAGCGGACATTTTCATCTGCAGAGGGCTACTGCTGTGTGTGTGGCTGCAGGATGTTATTTCATGCACGCAGTGTGTCAGTCATTTTGTAGTGCTCAAGATGATGTGAGAAAGAAGCAAAATAATCAGCCGTTAGAATAAGTTTAACACTGTAAAGGCCAAAATCAAAGTGAATGAAAATACCTTATATTATATATATTTTTTCTTCTGATAAAATTACCTGACTTACAAAGCACTAATGTAAAATAATGTAATGTAAAAGTGTCTAATACACATTTGTTCAATTTAATAACAGTTACCTTTGATGGTCTAATTTAGAAATTTTGTTATTTAAAATGATATAAAAGCGAAGAAACAAAAAACCGGTCAGTGGTGTCAGCAAAATATACTTCAGGTTAGATTTCTTGAAATAAAAGTCTTAACGGTATCCTTGCTGCTCCTCCTACTGGTAGTTCTGTTTGGTGATGAGTAGTTGTGGTGTGCTGTGATTGATCAGATGCGGATGGTGACCAGACAGACCTGGTGCAGAACGGGGACATGCCAGACCAGAACACAGACGAGGAACCCACAAGAAAACCCAAGAAGAAGAAGTGAGTCATTAAAAACAGTATATCTAGTTTTATTTATACCAAATTGTCAAGATGAACTTTATCTCTTCCACTGCAATCCCTCACTCCCCTGCCTCTCTTTGCAGGGTGAAGTCAAAAGTGACAGACATGCAGTCAAATAACGATTTAGCCATTGAAGACGATGACATCATCACTGATGCCCAGTCTCCAATCCCCCAGCATGCTCTGTTCGCTGCCCCTCAGGGTCCGAGTCAGCCCGTATCCAAGGTGTTCATCGAGAGGGGACGTACGTTCACACACTCACTGATCACTTGTGTGATCAGACCAGATTAAACCTTCTTTATCAGTTGACTAGAAATGGACCAGATTAAAGCTATTTTTATCAGTTAGTTTTTAATTGAAAGTTGTGAATGAAACTTGTTGTGCTCTGTTAATAAAGTTTAGTTACTGGTTTAAGTCTGAGGTTGGCAGTTGAGCAGTAAGTATGTCCAGTTTCCTTTAACTGGTAAATGTACAGCTCCAGAAAAAAATAAGGGACCACTGCAAAAATGTTCAGTTTCTCAGGTTTTATCTTTTCTAGGTGCAAGTATTGAACTGAACAACTTTGCCTTAGTTTTTAAGAACTGCTGACAATATTTCTCCTCATTTCCAAATAAAAATATTGTTCTTTAAAGCATAA
>JBBPCZ010020249.1:0-14439 GCA_037974445.1 Brycinus macrolepidotus
TGTGTGTGTGTGTGTGTGTGTGTGTGTGTGTGTGTGTGTGTGTGTGTGTGTGTGTGTGTGTGTGAGAGAGAGAGATGAAAGTTAAAGTTGGAGAAAACAAACAGAAACATCATATCACACAGACACTAAAAGAGGCTAGATATGAAGGCCATTAACACAAAGACCTTTAACAAAGTAACAGTTTATAGTCAGTGCATATATACAGTAGTCAGAGTGGCACTCTTGTGTTTGACTTATGGTTTAGTGGCATTTAGGCTTTTTTGTGCAGCTGAAACAGTCACGTTTCCACAGGAAGTTAATGCCACTTCCTCATTAACGGCTCAAAGTACATATGCTCTTACCTTCAGTCTTTCTGTCAAACACCTGGTTTTCTTTCTCTGGTCTGTCTGGTTTTTGTCTCATTTACCAAGTGCATGGAGCAGGTACTGCTGGCTGCTTTAAACTTAAAGTTAATAACTTAGTTAATTCAGTGGCTCAGCGCTAACATTTTCACTTTTTATGGAACGAAATCTTATTCCAAGTTAATTTAGGGCATTTCTGTTGGTCCAACCATCATGAAATATTCATACAGTGTAAAAGGCACCTGACATTTCCATAAATCTCACTCATCATTCAGATTGTGTGAAACGCTCCGACCTAAAGAAACTTACCATGTCAGAATTTGTTCATAGTGGTGATGAATGGAACCAGACGTCTGTCAGTTAGTTTCTCTACTCTGAACTATTTCACACCAAACCCAATCCGAGCGTCGAGTTATGAGGGAGTTTTACAAAATTGGTGGATTTCCTTTTTAAGTGTCTGAGTGTGAGACATAATTACATGGCCTGATATGAACTCATGCATACAGTATGCAAGCAGACACAAACACACACACACACACACACACACACACACACACACACACACAGTGCTGTGGCCTCATTCTTGTCATTCCGCTGCTGCTTGTCCCCATGCTGGCCTGGCTGATATAACACACTGCAGGGACGAACACAAACTTATCAAAACGCCACACACACCCTGAACAAAAACAGTCTGTGTGTTTGTGTTTATGTGTGTGTGTGTGTGTGTGTGTGTGTGTGTGTGTGGAACTGTGCATATGGACATCCTTCTTCCTCTGATAAAGCAACTGAGGGAGTGTGTTGGGTAAAGATTAGAATGTGTGGGTATTTCCATCAAGGATTCAGAAATACAGCTGAGTTCAAATCTGTGTGTGTGTGTGTGTGTGTGTGTGTGTGTGTGTGCTGCAGATCCTCTTGGGCCTAGATGTGTGAAATGTGTTGATATGAAGGTGGTGACTGGAATCCAGCAATGATGGAACAAGCATGCGTTTTACAGGACACTCCCAAAAATCGAAAAATTGACACCAACAAAACACTGTCAGTTAAAAACTGTGATGTTACATGTTATCTTCCTGCTGCTTTACTGATGCTATTCCTTTTGGGACCCATAAAGTTCTGTTGTTCAGCCACACATTTCATACTCATGGCACTGAGTCATTTGAAGGATGGACACAGACACCTGAGTGGACTTTTTCAAATCTGAAGCTTTAAGTGCTGTTTATTTGAAAGGGACACTCTTGTTGATTTACTGGGTCTTGTGTGGTTGTTAGGGGTCCTATTTTAGGATGTGTTATAGGGGTTATCATTTTCTGATCATTTTTTATTTCAGCCATTTGTCTCCACTGGCCCAGTTCCAGCTCCAACATTACACACATTCAGCTTGGCAACTTAAACAATGGCCTACTGTTGAACACCCTTCCCCTCTCTCTCTCTCTTTCTTTCTCTCTCTCTCTCTTTTTCTCTCTCTCTCTCTCTCTCTCTCTCTCTCTCTCTCTCTCTCTCTCTCTCTTTCTCTCAGGCTGAAGTGTTGCTGTCTCTGTTCTGCACTGGAGGGATTCCCGTGTGCGTTAGTGTGGTGAGCATTGATTTACTGATTGGACCCTGTTGCATCAGTTTGCTGCAAAATATCCAGAATGTGTTGTCATCCACAATAACACTTTGTGTGTTTTTGTGTATTTGTGCGTGTGTTGCCCCAGGCTGGATGAATCACGCAGCAGAACAGTATTCTGGCCGGTACTCATGGGACTCCTTCCCCTCTGGTGGCTCCAGCAGAGCAGCATGGGCTCCGAGCTCCGGCCGCAACTGGGCTCCTCCATCCAGGTCTACTTTCAGTCTACATTTAGACTGGCTTTACATGGTAAAACTCCCTCGCAGCTGGTTACAGGGAAACATAATTTCGAACACCTTTAACTTACACAAAGTATATCAGAATGCTGAATATTCATCCGCATTCTGCATTCGGACGTTCAAGCAACAGGAGGCTGTGAAAGTTTCAAAAAGTAACATAGCTGAGGAGTCAAGAGTCTCCATACCTACAAAATTATTACATATCCACCCCTATCCCAAATTCCTCCAACCCTGGATCGACAATTTTTTAGCAGCCCCCATATCTGACAGCATCACAAAGGGGCAAGATGCTCTGAATTACAAGGACATTAAGGAGTCAAAATGTATGCATTCTTATGATGCTGCACATTAAAAGGACATCATAATATTGCCTTCATGGTTCGTAATTTCGACTGTTACAGCATAGATGTAACATTACTCTGATTTCATCTTGAGGATCCAGTGACATTTCAGGCAAAGGGGGCAAAACGTAAGGACAAAGTGTATCAGCACTGGAGCACTTTTGATTTCCACAGCCTGTGATAGCTTAGATTTTTGGAAATCCAGTTTATTTTTCCCATAGAAAAAAGCTTAGACCCAACATTCTTAATTGAGACATGCTGCCGACTACAAAATGATGCACAACTTCTGTGGTCTATGGGACAATACTCCCGTTTTTGTAGTTGCACTGTCAAGCAGAGTTCGACAGAAGCCTTTTATATGTGCACAGTGTGGGGTGTTGATAATTTTGCAGTCTGAAAAGATTGCAAAATTAAAATTATTTAGCCCTGTTTAGCTTGCAAGACAAGTATCTTTGTAATGCCTACATTTGCAAATCTTCTGCCCTTAGCAATCACCATTTGTTGCTACACTAACTTATCCATCCTCCCTCCATCCACAGGGCCGTCGGAGGAGTGTACCAGCCCCAGCATCCAGGCCTGAGCCACACATCAGGAAGAAACCATCATAAAGCTTATAACAACAGGTCAGTCTGAGCCAGAAAAAACTCCACCCACTGACGACGTACAGCTCATGTCTTGAAACTGCACTCTCACTATACTTTAACCCCACACTATAGTCATTACTGTCATCTTAATAACATAATTTTATCACAAATGACGTGGTTAGTTACATGATGAATTACAATTACCCCAGACATTATGTATTCACACTGCTGCCCTCTGGCAAACGCTTCAGGTCGATCAAATCTCGAACAAATAACCCTAACTCTAACTCAAAAACAGTTTTTACCCCACTGCAGTACGTACAGTGAACGCTGCCTGGTCACTTACCTTTAACACTCTGTATGGAACTATTTGCACTACAGCATCAGCTCCTCAAAACATGGAACACCAGAGCCTATTGTTCATTCTAGCCTTCGTAAATAATTCTGTATTTTGTTAAGTTCTGTTGTTTAGTGCAGTTTTCTTCAAAATGTCATAGCTGTAGTATAAAGTACATATCTTTATATTTAAAATCTTCTTACATGTATAATGCAATGCAATGCTGTATTTCAACTCTATGTGCAATATGGACCACAGTGCATGTTCTTACAAAGTGTGAAAACTGCAGTGTGATGTACGTATTTTCACACATATATATTTTGATTTTTTATTTATCTATTTGATTTTGTCTTGAATACAGAAATTTAGCTTGTATTCTAAGTTTTTACTTTGCAAAGGGACTGCATCCAATCTCTGATTCTGATTCTGATTCTGATGATTGTGACTTGACAAGCTTGATTCTGCACACTTTTCAGTTGTCTAAAACGGAAAGGGAAAAAAGCTTTTGTTATCATATTCTAGGGGTCTGTGTTCAGTCAGTGCCTTTTAGCTTGATGAATGTTGTGTGTGTGCTGTTGTGATCAGACCTCCAGAGTTGAGCAGGGACAGAGCTCACGGTCAGCCCAGAGAGAGAGGTCCCGGGAGGGAGCGGGCAGCCCCACGGCCCTGGGGTCCAAACCACCAGAGCCACCAGAACCCGGACCGGGCCGCTGGTAATAGCTACAGCTCAGGGTGCGGAGGAACCATCTCCAACAGCAACAATCACACCAGCCAGCCTCAGAGGGTGAGAGAGAGAGAGAGAGAGAGAGAGAGAGAGAGAGAGAGAGAGAGAGAGAGAGAGAGAGAGAGAGAGAGAGAGAGAGTGATGTGTGAGCATGAGTTAAACCACCACACAGGTGTTTGACCTGAAAAGGAGGATGTAATCACTATTTGATTTACTTCAATAGTGCAACAGAGCAGAAACATGTACTTCCAAACTTCAGAGCCATATTTATTTTGTATGTTACATTTAGTAAGTAAGCAGTAGTTGTGTATTAAATTGTGCAGAAGTGTGTTCTTTGTAGAGGATGTGCATTTATTTACACTTAGAAAATCAACAAAACACGCCATTTGACCAGGAGTGCCCAAAATTTTACATACGACTGTACAGTATCAAGCACAGCAGTGAGAACAGCTTTGCATTTCCCAACACATCAGAACATTAAACACCCAGCGTGTCAGTCTCTTATCTGTGTTTTCTCCCTATCGGACGTTTAAAGATGCCTTGCCCTTTAGCCACATTGACCTTGACCAAAATCTTTAGAAGACCGCAGGATCTAATCAATGGTCTATTTTATAAATTAGAGTGGAATTTCAAAATTCCTGCATAATTAAGTGGTTAAGATGTAAACAAAGTTGTTCGAAGCGTTTTGGTGTAGAACTGTTCACAGTGGAGGTGAATGGAACCAGACGTCTGCCTGTAAAAGTTCCCTCACCGAAAGTTATTACATGCAGTGGTTATGAATTCACTGCTTGATGCTTGAGTTCTGAGGCGCTAAAACTAAATCCACTCATGATGTAGGAGTACGTGAAAGGTGGTAAAATACTCCCCAAGGGAAAAGGTATTTAGTTCAGAATTCCCACTATCGCACCATTTGCTATTAACCTCACATTTCAAAGTAAAACGAAAACATGTTCACGTATCAACTCTTTACAAATAACCCATAAGCATGTCAATAGTACAAACAGTACAAAATACTAACTATTGCTTCAGAATTGGGTGCATGTGAGTGTGTGAGCACCTGAAAGTCATTAAAGGCACTGGAACAGTATCTTTGTGTTTTCCTTTTTTCCTCAGTATGGAGGCCCTCACCAGCAGCAGCGACCCCCGCAGGCCCCAGGAGAGAGATGGAGCCCGGTGGCCCCGTCCCGGCCCTTCCATAGCCCTGCTCTGAAACGACCTGCCCCCCTGCACAGCGACGCAGCCCCCCGTCGAAACCCCTCACCTTCCAGAGACGACTGTCCCAGCAAGAGGAGCAAAAGCAACAGCTCACACCAGGTCAGTAAGTTTGACCGTCTACACACTATCAACTTACATGGATTCTGACATGATATACTGTACCCTTTAAAAACAGACAAAAGTGCGCAACAAGAAGATGCGAAAAGCGTGCATTTTTTTTTATCAACAACGTAATGAGAAAAAATGTGGCTAATAAGGTCAGAGGTAATCATTTAGGAATTCAGCATGAAGCTACCATGGTAGTTAAATGCTTCCATTATTTGCGAGCGCCATTGCAAAACTAAAGAAGTACATTTCAGACACCAAATGACAATGGTGTAAATTTGACAATGTAAACCAATGTTTACTTCAACCATTGTTAACAAGTGCTTATAAACCCTGGTCCTGGAATTCCCTTACCATGCATTTTTAACACTTTCCCTTCACAGGGAGGGGCAGGAAGGGTTTGTTTATTAGATGATGTGTTGCGCCACATCTGGTATTGTGCAGGGCAGGGGTACTGCAGGTCCAGGGTTAGAAACCACAGTTAGTGACCAAGCCATGGTGTTTTAGCAGCTTCTGCTGGTCAGGATGAGTATTGCCATATACAGTATTTAACCCTTTGTGTTTTCATTCCTTAGGCTTTCCCCCATAGAATGAAGCACCCCATGAACCGTCCGCTCCTGTCTCACCCCCCTCGCACCTGGAGCCCCCCGTATAGAAATGGTGCCCACTGGAGTCAGTCAAATAAGAGGCATTCTCCTTCACGCTTCCAGGTCAGACGCCAACCCAACCTCACTGGCCTCCGTGCAAAGCGTAGTTACTCTTCCCCTGCTTTAACATACCAAGACGAGTCGTATTATTTAAACATAAACCTCTCAGTCAGGTGTGACAGAGCAGGGACAACCCGTGCAAAGTTGTATCTTAATAATCCAGTCGTCTAATGAAATACCTTCCACTCTGTCCACTCAGCAGGAGTCCAGTCAGTCAAGCAGCAGAGATCACTCCCACAGGACCCATCCCGCCCCTCCTGCCCTCCTCGGCCCTGGCCAGGCCTTTCTGAAACTGAGCCAGCACCACCCCCGAGACCACCTGGGCCTCCATGGAACCAAAGGGGACTGGGGGCATCCCATTGCTCCCTCACCAGCAAACTTCACCAGAGTGCCTTACAGCCCCCAGCACCAGCCCCCTGCTCCCACACACAGGCACCCAGAAGCAGCCGGAAGTTGTACTGCAGTGTCTCATCCTAACCGCAGTTCACCCACACCGGCCTGGAGAGCACAGGATCGCACCGCCAAGCAGAGCATTGTGAGTGCCTGTTTCAGAATGCCTAATGATATACGTATGTAGGTTGCATGATAACATTGTAGCAAATTTGAAATGTTATTCAGAAATCCTTTAATGAGATTTATTGTTGCTGTCATAAGAAAACATTGTGTTTCTCCGCAGGAGAGTAAGCGCTCTGGTCCAGGGCTGGATGGACGGCAGCAGCCGCAGGGATCAAAAGAGGAAGGGAGGCGCCACGGCACCCCAAAACACACCCACGGTGCCCCCAGTGGGAGAGACCACTGCAAGAGGCGAAGTCCAGCTGCGGAGGCCTCTAACGGTTCCCCAAACCGTGAACCTGGGTCTGGTTCACAGAGGTCAGAGGGGAAAAAGAGCAAACTTTCCAAACACCAGAGTCCATCTAATCACGTCCACCCCAGTTCCATGAACCACAACAGCCAGGAGAGTCCAGTAAGTCGCCTGGATACAGACTTGCCGAAACATGGCCAGTCCAAGAAGAGGCACAGGGAGCGTGAGAGGAGGAAAGAAAAGAAAGGTGAGGAAGGGAGGGAGAGAATGGAGAGAAAACTGGAGGCAAAGAAGAAGAAGAAGGTACGGGAGGAGGGAAGAGGGCATCGGGAGAGAAAGGGGGTGCACAGAAAAGGGGAGGCAGGACAGACTGAGAGAAAAGCAAAAGATGGGAAGAAAAGAGAGAAGAAAGCACAGAAGGATGGCAAGAAAGGAGACAGGATCAGGTTTAAAAGAGAAATGTCTCCACAGAATTCATTCAACTCTCTGGATAAAAGCGCCGATTCACCCATTTTTGAGTCTGCTCTGCCTTCAGTCTTACATGCGTCACCGTCTCCAGCCCATCAGGATGTTGAGAATGGACGAAAGGAGGAGAGCAGCTGCCATTCTGACTCTTCACACACCTCAGGGTCTGTGCTACCCTCCTCCACCCCTCCAGCCAATCAGAGCCATGCTGCCCCATGTCCATCAAAAGATACTGCCAATAACATGAACTCAGATTACAATGACAGCCTGCCCTCTTCTGAACCAGTGAGTCCAAACACCAGCAGCTTCAAGAGGCATCGTGAGCAGGAGCAGACTGACCTCAAAGTTTTTACCTCCAATCTGCCTGCTAGCAATGAGCAGGATGATCCCATGATGGATGAATCCATTGTTTTTGAGGAAAGTGCTCCCCAACAGCCTGAGCCACGACCACAGCACGCTCCGGACCTGCTGCCTGCCCATGGCACCTGTACGGATGAACACCTGCGGCTGGACCCCTCGGCCAGCCCCCCTGTCCTGAGCTGGCAGGGCTCCCCCGTCTCAGACCTAAGCGAGGAAGAGGAGGATATAGTGATGAGGAGACCTGTGCTCCAGCCCAGCCCCACACACACCTCTCCACTCCGAGAACCAGAAGAGCTCTGGAAAGACCCTGGTGAGTCCAGGAAAGGCTTTGGAGCGACTGTTGTGTAATTTCTGCCAACCTATAATTATATATATATGTATGTCTATATATGTTAAGTTATATTAAGTTATAACTTATACAAGTTATATGAGTTATATTACTAAATAAACATACAGCACCTCTTATCCTAATTAACAGCATTAAATGAACTTAAAATTTTCTGTGTCTTTTTCATAGCATTATAAAATGTTTTTTGGTCGGGATATCTGAATAAGATACCCTAACAAAGTCCAGACTTCTCTTCCTCGCTGCCATAACTACGTATCTTTCACAGTAAATTCACTGTAGCTGCTGAATAACTCTCACTAAGATTTAAAATCTAATTTCCAGGAGCGTCCTGGCCAGACTACCGCCACAGTGACCTGGCCAAACTCTACGGCCTTGAAGAAGCTTCTAAGGAAGTGGAGGAAGAGGAGGATGAAGAACATGAGGCGGAACTGCATGATAGCAGCACAACAAGCTCTCAGGCCACCCAGAGACCCCACCTGCACCAGACTGAGAGCATTTCAGGCTCAGGCAGCCACAGGTACACCTACCGAGGTGGACCTTTCGGCAGACCTCCTCCAAGCGCACTGTCTGGGATCAAATACTCTTCCTCTCTTTCACTGGGCCCAGAGATACAGCCTCCAGAGCAACAGAACCCCGCCTCAGCAGCCCCAGGGGCATTGTCTCCAGTGGCTACATCCCCATCTAATTTGTCCATAACTAGTCAGGCCATGACTGACCCAAACCCAAGTGGTCTGACCCCAACTGTCCTGCCAACAGCTGGCCTGCCCTCGACTGGTCTGTCCCTAACTGACCAGTCTCCCGCTGGTCTGAGCCCATCATCCCAAACTGACCTGATCCCAAATAACCTCACTCCAACTGGCCTGTCCACTTCCAAGTGTCCCTCAGATTCACCTTCAAAACCTGAGGATGACAAAAAAGTGGAGGACAAAAGTGTTCACAAGGAGGTTGAAGACGACCTAATCAAAGCTGTAGAATCGTATAAGGACTCTACCTGTACCTCTCTGGAGGAGGAGAGAGAAGCAAAGCTGTCACCTGCAACACTGCAGGCCAAGCTGGCCCACAGCTGTGAAGTATTATTGACTCAGAGCTCGAATCCCGTCTCCGTCCCAGAGAAGAGGAGTGGGAAAAAAGAGTCCAAAACCAAGCCGATCGAGAAAAAATCAGAGAGTTTCCGAGGGAAGAAGGGTGAGAAGGAGAAGAGACGGAAACGAAAGCTCAGTAGCAACCAAGAAGGTTCAGATGTTGGAGAGGGAGCCGAAAGAGCACGGAAGAAACAGAAAGGAAAAACAAAGAACAAGGGACAGCGTTGCTCTACAAGTTCTCTGCCTCTTTCCTCTACCTCCAGTGGCCGTTCCAAGCAGCTCAGGAACAACCCAGCAGGGTCTGCAGAGAACATCAAACAGCAGAACAAAGTGGCAGAGCGAGAGAAGGAGCAGGAGCGAGGGAGAGGGGGAGGAAAGAGAGTCAAACCTGCAGAGGAGAGTGAGAACAAAGACAGTAATGGAAAAGCATGTCAGACACAAGCCACATCAAAAACAACAACCAAGACAAACACCTCCCCCAGTGCGAGCGGCTCCAGCAAGTCTCTGTTGCTGAGCAAAGCTGAGTTGCAGAGGCTGAGGGCCTCGTCTGCTGTACCTCTGAAAGAGCTGAAGATCCTCTTGGTTAAACTGGAGAGCAATGGGAGACAAACCTTCATCGCCTCTGAGATCGAACAGAACAGGATCCCACTGAAGGAGATCAGCATTAAGAACACAGCGGCAGAGATCATCGAAGCCTGCAAGTGAGTCTCACTCCTTTTGCTTGGAATTGCAAATAATTAGAAACCACTACCTTGTAATTCCACTCACGGGCCACTTACGAGGTCCAGCTACCATATAGGTGCAGGATTGCAGGCTGTGCAGTCTTTCAGCCACCCTATACTCCATTCTCCATCAACCAGTTCCCAACCACAGGCCTGCTGCTGACCAGATAGTATTTAGATGGCGGACCATTCTCAGCACAGCAGTGACACTGACATGGTAGTGTGTGTGTGTGGTTCTGACACAACATCAGGTAAAACAGTGTTGCTGGATTTTTACACATTATTGAGAGTGGTCTACAAATTAAAAATGCAGCTCTGTGTTCAGAAACTGACGGCTAGTTAAAGGCTACAGGATGGCAAGTACAGATTGAACATCAACAGATGAAAATAGGCTCTAACTGTACATCAGCTAGATGGTAGTACAGGGTAAGGGTTTCAAATAGTGTTCCGCAAGTGGACTCAGGATTCCCTTGTAGAGTATGGTTATAAGTGCATCTCACTTTCTCTTTCTCTTTCTCTCTCTCTCTCTCTCTCTCTCTCTCTGTGTCAGAGGGACAAAAGTCAAGGGCAAATTCCGTGAGTCCTATCTGTTGCCGACACTGTCAATAAAGCCTGTGTTGAGTGTTGAGTCTCCCATCCCCCGAGAGAAGCTCAATCCTCCAACACCCAGCATCTATGTGAGCAGAAGATTCACATACCTGACAGACTCATCATTATAAGATTTATAATATTCACAACCTTATAAATGTTTATCGTGGCACAGCGTGTTGTTCCCTCTTGACTCTGTTTGTTTATCTGTGTGTGTGTGTTTAGCTCGAGAGTAAGAGAGATGCCTTTTCTCCAGTGTTGCTGCAGTTCTGCACAGATCCCAAAAACCCGGTTACTGTTATCCGAGGCCTGGCTGGGTCCCTCCGGCTCAGTGAGTACCGTCTTTTATACACACTCTCTCTCATGCATACATAGATGCTGCCAGAAATAGAAGGTTGACACAGTTGGATTCCTTCTGTGCAGAGAGGCCTAACAGCGGCAAATGTTTATCAGTGCATCCTTGTCCTGTATCTTTAAGGATAATATATCACACCCCAAGATATTTTGGTTAGGTTTGCACACCACAGCACACATCTTGAAACAGAGAACCTTCCATTTTATGTGCTCTCCAATGGAGAATCCAGCGTAGTTCCCAAGTTACTCACCTTTTTTCCCCTTCTGTCTGTTTTCTCTCTGTCTCTTTCTCTTTGTTCAGACTTGGGTTTGTTCTCTACTAAGTCCTTGGTGGAGGCAAATGGTGAACATGCTGTGGAAGTGAGGACTCAGGTGCAGCAGCCAGCTGATGAGAACTGGAACACAGCAGGTCTGGCTCAGGCTTGGCCGTGTGAGAGCAGTCGATCCCACACCACCATCGCCAAGTACGCTCAATATCAGGCTTCCAGCTTCCAGGAGAGCCTACAGGTACACAGACCGACTTTACTTATGGCGTTCCATTGAGATATGTGTCTGCAGCCAAACACTATAAGAGGAAGTCTTGTGGCTCTTACTGTTTTACAAATAAAAGCTTCCAAAATATCTTTCCTTCGTAACCCTTAGAACACGAGCGTCACGGTTCCGTGCCAGAAGCGCAACAAATGGTAAATTGTCGTCATGCGGCAAAACTACTCTTACATGGAGGTTCCCCCGGTTTGTGTTGATGCTCGAGGTGTCAGATGTCCTGTGTCACGTAGAACCAAAGTTATTGTAATTTAAAAACGTAATAATAAAAAACACTACTGGGGTTTTAAAAACGGCGTCACACACAAATGAAGATAAAGAACAAAAATGAACAAATTTATTTTATTTTAGGTTTTAGAAACAAACAGAAAAAAACAAAATCTTTAAACTTTCAGGATAGTCTCCGCCCACAAGTGGGTGGGGAAAACCGCAGAAGGAGGGGCTCCGGAGAGCGGCCGAGCGGCAGCGCGCCGAGAGAAAGAGCAGCAAACGGCAAGCGTGTAGGAGAACCAACACCGGTTCTAGACTGTTTTACACCAGTTAAATTTACTGAAATCAGAGTTTACTGATACACTCTGAGTTCTGAGGGTAAATACCGGTTCTAGACTGTTTTACACCGTTTATATTTACTGAAATCAGAGTTTACTGATACGCTCTGAGTTCTGAGGGTCAACACCAGTTCTAGACTGTTTTACACCGATTATATTTACTGAAATCAGACTTCACTAAAACGCACTAAGAGTTCTAAGGGTTACAACTGTCCCCACAACTCCAAAGTTTCCATATCCTCCTACAGTCATCATCATCATCTTCACAAACACCACTATTAGTGCAGATGTCACAAGAGGCACATATTTTGCATCTTTCAGGAAGAGAAGGACAGCGAGGATGAGGACGAGGAAGAGAAAACATCAAAATCAAACGAGTCAAAATCAGGGGCTTCATCCAGCAGCCCTTCCGTCTCCAGCACACCCAAGTCAGTAGATGCTTCTCTAATTTCATGTTTTGTCTTTATGTTCAAGCATTAGCATCCCAGCTTCACGGACTCTCCAGTAACGGCGGGAAATGACGTGTGTCTTTCTGTTCTTTTAGCTCTGACCAGAAAGCCACTGGGAAAATCATTAAATTCGCAACCAACATTGACCTGTCTGACCCGAAGAGGTAAGGAAAGCGCACACACCTGAGGAAATTCAAGAAACAAAAGAAACTTTTTTTTACATTTGTGAATGAGATGTAAGCTGTAAGCATTGATCGACAGTCTTACTGCCGCAAGTGGCAGTTTTATAGGCTGAAGGGGACCTGTGCAGTGAAGCAAAATAAACATTTGAAAATCTGTCCACTGTAATTCGTAGAGGCAACAGTTTCCCTCGTTCTGTTCCCTCATCATTCTCTGATGTCGTCACACCGTTGTTCTTCTTAAGTTTTATTATTTTTATTCCACCCATTTTTTGGCACCGCTTCTCATTGGAGCCCGTATTGAATTTTGGCCGTTGATATCCCCTGCAGTGGGCTCATGTTCGGATTTTGGATCGGTTGATCAGGGGCTGAGTTTTGATCGAGTCCCCTTCAAAATGTGTGTTAGAGAGAGAGTCTGTGACATCACAGCTATGGAGGCCAAAAAAGGGGAAAAAATGGAGAAACACAAACGCGAAGAAACAAACACGAAGCAAAACACACAGCAGACTCGTAAACAGACTTCAAGACACTAAAGCTCAGTTTAGTTATAAAATAAAAGAAGTGTGTCACCGTTACTGAAAAATGAAAAAAATTGTCACTGTAATGAAAAATAATCAGCCTGTGAACGTGGGTACGTGCACTTTCAGCCATCCCGCCCCCATGGTGGTGCAGTGGTAGAGCACCGACCTCTGAATCAGAAGATCACAAGTTCGAATCCATGGTGTGAGAATTTTTTTTTTTAATACAAACACCATAAAACCAAAGTTTGTGTGTCTAGCACACACTTGGCATTTTCTCATAGAAATGCATCTTGTTTTAAGATAGAGCTCTTCCCAGTTGGTTAGGTTCCTCTGGGGAGAGGGAGCATTGGTTGGGAGAGGGAAGGTGAGTCTGTGGGACATTATGACCCTGAGACTCTGGAGAAACCCGCTCTGTGACTCGCCCTGATGGAGATGTTGACAGTTGCCTCCGTAGTTGTTGCTAGCTCTTAACAGTCCACTCGTCCTAAAGATTTTCTGACAAGGCACAGCTCGTGCTCCCGAGTTTCGGTTGTGTGCATGGTGGGTTGTGTTGTGTTGCTGTGTGCAGGTGGAAGCCGCAGCTGCAGGAGCTGCTGAAGTTGCCAGTATTCATGCGTGTTTCTTCTGGTGATAACATGCTGAGCCATGTGGGTCACACCATACTGGGCATGAACACCGTCCAGCTGTATATGAAAGTTCCAGGCAGCAGAACTCCAGGTCTCCACACCCACACTCACACACCCACATTCCTTCCATGTAAAAATGGCCCCAGAACTCTTTGAATTTGCTCGTAGTCTCTGTGACGTGATGCGTCTTTCTCCCCAGGCCACCAAGAGAACAATAACTTCTGCTCTGTGAACATCAACATCGGCCCCGGGGACTGCGAGTGGTTTGCTGTGCATGAGCATTACTGGGAGGCCATCAACGATTTCTGTGAGAAGTGAGTTGGTTCTAGTTCATCTGTCCACAGTCGTTTCGGTTTTTGTCTTAACCCAGGATTTTTTTTTTTTTTTTACAGTCGAGATTAGGGGAGTCGTAGATCGAGCTGATTTGTGTCTGGCAGCATTTTGAAACATGGCAACTCAAAGATTTTCTGTCTGACTGTACCTGCTGTCCGTCTGTTAGTGCCGGTGTTTTCCTTTGTCTTTTTTGGGGAGGGTTGATCTTAAGCTTTGTTTTAATACTACACTAAATGGACAGAAGTATTGGGACAAACCTGTTTTTCAGGGTTTGGGCCCCTTACTTCCAGTGAAGGACAATCTTAATGCTTCAGCAGAC
>JBBPCZ010020334.1:0-14429 GCA_037974445.1 Brycinus macrolepidotus
AGAAATGCAGAAGTTCAGAGAAGTGCCAGTTAGCACTTTCTCTGCTCGTCCCAAGACCTAGAGTTTCACATCCCTCTCGTCTGTTGCTATCTTTACTCACTTTGACCTCTTCCCCGGCCAAATCATGACCTTTCAATGAACACCAGACACCAGACAGTTTCTTATCAGACACAGAGATTAAACGTGATAGACTAAATAGAATAAACTGAATAAAAGTACTGCAAACGTATAATAAACAAATTTTCCTCTACAGTTGCTAAGTATTTTCCAGGCATTTGCTGTGGTGTAGAAGGTGGTTGCTATGGAGTTTCTGGGTGGGTATTAAAGGTATTAAAGATTGTTGCCATCGTGTAGGAGATGGTCGCTAAGTCGATTTTTTGCAGTTCCTAAGGTTGCTATGGAGTTTGTAGACAGTTGCTATGGCATACAAGGTGGTTGCCATGGTTTAAAGGTGCTTGCTGTGGTAATGGAGGTGGTTACTAAGTAGTTTCCAGGCAGTTCCTGTGGGGTAGCGGATGGTTGCTATGGAGTTATTTTGTTGTTGCTATGGTTTAAAGGCAGTTGCTATGGTTTAGGAGGTTGTTGCTATGGAGTTTCTGGGTAGTTACTATGGTGGTTTCTGTGGTGTAGGCGATGGTTGCTATAGAGTTTATAGGTTGTTTCTTGGCGGCAGGCCCATTTAAAAATTTCTTCAGGAATTTTCTTATTTATTATTCTTCTGTCGCACTTAATGCGGACCGAATCGCGGCTCGCACCAAGGCAATCTATATATATTCGTTCGGCTCATTAGCCCGAGGTGTGGCATTACTTTTGTTGGCGTCTTGAGTTCCCATGGCGACGCTACTCACCAACAAAGATGGTCGAAATGCCATATTGAATGAATAGGTCTCAACCTGTCCTGCTCGTACATGCTTCATCCGAAACTCACCAATTTTCATGTGATACATCAGGCTAACTTTCCCGATACAAAAACGAGGTTGGTGATGACCAGGACTCGTCTTTTCCTTGTCTTTCGCTAATGCCTTTTCCTCCCCTTCATTTCCATTCATTTTTCACCCCATTGAAATAAATGCAGTTTCTGGAGAAACTGTTTCAGCTATGTGTCCCAATACTTCTGGCCATATAGTTTAGCGTTCGCCCCGCGATCGTGGGTTCGATTCCCAGGACCGCTAGACACCTCTGAGGTACCCTTGAGCAAGGTATCGTCCTCACACACTGCTCCCCGGGCGCCGCGTTCCTGGCCGCCCGCTGCGTCACTTGGTGAATGGGTTAAATGCAGAGGAAGATTTTCGTGCTGTTCACACTGTGTGCTGTGGCGTGTTCACGTATGTTTGTCCCTATACTTTTTGCCATGTAGTACAGTTTAAACAGGTTTGTCCTGATACTTTTGGCATATAGTTGACTTTAAACCGGTGTTTCCCAATGCTTTTGGCCATTTAGTTTAGCTTCTACATGTATATCCCAATAATTCTGGAAATATTGTTCAGGTGTTTCCAAACACTTTTGGCCTATAGTTCAGTTTAAACAGGTTTGTCTCTGGTGACGTGGCCGGAGGTCTCATATGAAGTTTCATATGGTTTGTTCACTGTATGGAGTCTGAACGTTTCTTCTCCTCAAACTGTATTCATTTCAAATGGAAGTGAATGGGGAAATAAAGGATGAGCGAAAGACAAGCAAAGGACGAGTGCTGGTCATCACCGACCACGTTTGTGTGTTGGGGAAGTTAGCCTTTACATGAAGTTTGGTGGGTTTCGGACCAAGCGTGTCCGAGCAGTATTATCTGAAAGTTGATCTATCTGAAAGAAATTTTGAAATTTACCTGCCACCAAGAAAGAACCTATAAACTCCATAGCAACCATCTCCTACGCCGTAGTAACTACCCAGAGACTCCATATCAACAACATCCTACACCACAGCAACTTCCTGGAAACAACTAAGTAACCGCCTCCTATACCACAGGAAACACCTGGCAAAACCCTAGCCACCACCTTGAATGCCATAGCAAATGTCTACAAACTCCAAATGCAACCACCTCAGCAACACCACTCAATTGCCAAAAATCTACTTAGCAACCATCTCCTACACCATGGCAACCACATTTTATACCTTAGGAACCATCCAGAAACATCATAGCAACCATCTCCTTCGCAATAGCAACTGCCAAAAAACTACTTAGCAACCATCTCCAACTCTATAGCAACCACTTTTTACACCATAATAACCAGCCAGAAATTCCATAGCAACCACCTCCTACACCATAGCAACTGCCTTTAAACTACTTAGCAACCGCCTCCTGTACCACAGCAAGCACCTAGCAACACCCTCGCAACCACCTTTTATGCCATAGCAACTATCAACATACTCCATAGCAACCACCTCCAACACCATAGCAACTGCCAAAAAACTACTTAGCAACCAACACAGCAAGAACCTAGCAACACCCTACCAAAGACGTCTGGTTCCATTTACTACCATTATATGTGCTTTAAAGACATCTGGTTCCATTTTCCACCTCTACATGTGGTTTAAAGACGTCTGATTCCATTCACCATCATTGTGTGTGTGTGTGTGTGCATGTGAGTGCGTGTGCTAGTGTTTGCGTGAATGCGTGTGAGCAGGCCCAAAACAAGAAAGAAAAATCCTGAAGAAATTTTGAAATGGCCCTGCCGCCAAAAAAATAACCTTACAAACTCCACAGCAACAAGACCCTACACCTGAGCAACTGCCTAAAAACAAGGCAAAATGTGTGTGTGTGTGTGTGTGTTTTTTCTATGTTTCTGTGTGTCTATGTTTGTGTGTGTGTGTGTGTGTGTGAGTTTTTATAGACGTCTGGTTCCATTGACCTCCAATACACATGGTTTAAAGACGTCTGGTTCCATTCATCACCACTACATGTGTTTTAATGACGTCTGGTTCCATTCATCACCACTATATGTGGTTTAATGACGTCTGGTTCCATTCAAATGAATGGATCAGAATGGAGGAATAAGGGATAAGCGAAAGGCAAAGAAAAGACGAATGCTGGTTTGTGTGTCGGGAAACCGACCGCGAAGTTGGCCTTCGGCCTTCGGCTCCCATTCATTTTAATGGGCAGGCCCATAACTACAAAGAAAATTCCTGAAGAAATTGTGAAATGAGCCTGTAGCTACATAGAAACCACCTCCTACAAAATAGCAAACATGTAGTAACACAATAGCAATCACAATTCAATTCCATAGCAAGCACCTAAAACTCACTAGCAACCACCTCATACACCATAGCAACTACCTATAAACTTCTTAGCATGAACACCCTGTAGGGGGTGGTAAAAGTGGTATATCAACTCAACTGTTCAAAATAGCTTATTCAGCATGATCTCCACCACTCTGCTTTTTTATTTAGTATTGTTTTATGTAGATTCTGTAGATTATGTCTGTTCTTATACTTGTTCTTTTTATCATTTTGTTGTGTACAGTGTCTTTGAGTGTTTTGAAAGGCGCCTTTCAAATAAAATGTATTATTATTATTAGGAAGGAAAAGAATCGACCATGTTTCGGGGGAGGTGGCCTGAGGTATCAAATGAAGTTTGATGGGTGTCGGACGAAGTGTGTCCGAGCAGGACGATCTGAAATTTGAGCCCCATTCATTCTCTATGGCATTTCTGCTCTCTTTGTTGGCGAATAGCGTCACCAAGGTAACTGAAAACGCCCAACAAAAGTAAAATGACACCTCGCGCTGCCGAGTCGAACATTTTGATATAAAGGTTGTCTTCCTTATTCGGCTTGATAAGGAAGGTAAGGAATAATATGGGACTGCCATTGAAATGAATGGGAGCCTTCGGCCCATAATAATAAACAAAGAAACCGATTAGAGGTGAGGCATAATATTGGAATGTCATTCAAATGAATGGAGCCTTATACCAAAGAAAATGACAGCGCATACCAAAGAAAACGCGTTTGCATTAATTGAATGCAAACATCGGTATTTTACATTCTAATACTGCGGGAGACAGCAGTTCAGTGTTTATTGTACAGTACATATACGGGTTTACTTTTACATTTTTTTTAGGGTAAAATATTAAGCTGAGTTTAAAATGAAATTAAAGTGTTTTGGGAGCATATTATATTCATTTTTTTTTTACCACATCACAAATTCACGGCTTTTCACAATTTGCGGGTGCTCTTGGAACATAATCCCTGCGAATTTCGGGGGTTGATTGTACTCTAAAGCTGTCAAAAGTTTTTGGCCCCCAAAATAACATTTCTGATCCAAAACAAGCTTTAAACTGCTGTTTATCAATTAAGATCCCAATTTAGAAAAGAACAGTGTAAACAGATGTTGTTTAAAACACAGTTCATATCTTCTGCTTATTCTGTATTTCTTGGGCTGAATATGCGTTTCTAGCACTCCTTGGGCTTTGGAACAAATGTTTACACAAAGAAAGTACACGAAAGCTGTCCAAGTCTTTGGACCCCAAAAAAACATTTCTGACCCAGTACATGCTTAAACTAGTTGATTTTCGTTAAAGAACCTAATTTGAAAAAGAACAGAGTAAACAGATGCTGACTTCAGTACAGTTCATATCGTTTGCTTATATGGTGTTTCTTGTGCTGAAAATACATTTCCATTGCTCCTTTGGATTGGAAACGGAGGTTTACTCAAAGAAAGTTCTCTGTTCTTTTTCAAATTAAATTCTTTAACTAGCATGTATTGGGTCAGAAATTTTTTTTTGGGGTCCAAAGACTTTGACAGCTTTAGTCTACTACACTGAAAAAAATGTCCTGCTTCATTTACTTAAAAAAAGTTCTTGCAACTTTTTGCATCACATTTTTATGTACATCAAACAAAGACTAGTCTTTATTTGTGCTTAAATTACTAAGTTCGATCTTTCAATACTTTTCTAATTTCCTAACTACTGTCACGTTCTGTGGCTCAGGAAAGAGGACACAAATGCAGAACACAAACAGGTTTTAATTTCAACAACAGCTCAAACAGTAGTTAAGAGATAAGCAGTGTCTTAATTGAAAGCTAGAAAATTTTTTAACAGAAATGCAAAAGTCGCCCTCTTCGCTCAGGACACAGGATAGGGGTAACGCTCAGCGTGGGTCACGAAGACGTCGCTCCTGAAGTGAGTCGGACCCGATACTCGTTTTTACTCTGCTCTCTGAGTCACTAGGAAACCAGGGTGGAACAGAAGCTCTGCGTCATGCGGCAGCCACGGGAAAATGTCCAACCAGCGAATGGTTCTGCCTCGCTGGTTAACACTGGAAACACAGGAGGGCCCAGACCAAAACTGAGAGGGCAGCTCTTACTGTATTCCTCGAAGGGGGAAGCGGAGCCTTCCCAGTTCGTAGAGCCAGTAGGTGAACAGAACAGGCGGGTCTTGAGAAAGATGTATGAGGGAGATCGCACACCAGACTGGATCAGCTGGAGGTTATGAAGGGGAAAGACAGACACTCAGACTTATTGCACAGAGCAAACAATAATCACTGGGTTAACAAGTAAGACGAGACACCTGGAAACACAAGGGCAGACGCGAGACAGGTACGTTGCCAGGCAGCGCATCGAACGAAAAAACAAAACTACACGTGGAGAGGGGGGAGTGTCAGGGAAACCTCAGATGTGGGTTGGCGGAGGCGGCACGGATGTGACAGTACCCCCCCTCCAGGGCCGGCCTCCCAGGTCGCGATGAGGTTGGGGGGCCGGGCGATCTGGCCGGACACCATGGAAACCCTAAATCAGCTCCTGACTGAGGATGTTCGGAGCCGCACTGGGCTCTTCTCCCAACACACAGAATCGCTCCTCAGCATGCATATCTCACCCGTATTTCACGTTTCCCTCCTCAGACCAGCATTTCCAGCCCCATTTCTCTGGGCCGTATCCCTCCCAGTCCAACAGGTACTGTAAACGGCCCCATCTCATCCATGAGTCGAGCAGTTCCCTCACTCGATAACCGGGAGCCCCCTCAACCTCCACCGCCGCTGGGAGTGTAGGAGCTACCTCTCCTTCATCTAGCGGCCCTGGCCTGAGACGTGAAATACGGGTGAGATACGCATGTGGTTTGTCAAAGTGAGCTCAAATGACACTGGGTTTGTTATTTCTATGACAAATGGACCAATATACTGCGGAGACAACTTCTCACAGGGGAGATCAAGATGAAGATCCCGTGTCAATAAACAGACCCGATCTCCAGCCAGGAACTCCGGGTAGCGTGTCGACAGGGCATCCATTATTCCCATTTTTAGACTCTGGTCAGTATGTAATGAGGAAGCTGAAACAAGTAAAGAAAAGAGCCCAGTGCGCCTGTCGCGGGTTTAGTTATTTGGCCTGCCAGATATATTCTAGGTTGCTGTGATCGGTGAACATGGTAAACGGGTGTCAGACCCCATCTAACCAATGACACCACTGCTCTAACGCAGCCTTAAATGCGAGCAATTCAACTTAAGTGAGAAGGCGGTGCCGGGATGGAGCTTACCTGGGGTTCCGTGTCTCTGGGACAGTACCGCTATTAGACTGACCTCCGAGGCATCAACCTCGACCACAAAAGGCTTGGCTGGGTTGGGCAGTTTTGGTACAGGAGCAGTCATAAACAGCTCTTTATTTTTACAAATGCTTATCAGCTGTCGCTTACAACCTGTGGGGAAGCAGGTGATGAAGGACCTTATGAACATGTGATACGTGTTCCAATAGGATTTTTGAGTGGATTAATGTATCATGTAGATAAACAATGACAAATTTGCCTAACATGTCTTGAAAGACGTCGTTCATGAATGACTGGAAGAAGGATGGAGCATTTGGTAATCCGTATGGCATTACATGATAATGGCCAGATTCATCACTTGCTTGGATCCTCACAAGGTTGTATGCGCTCCTCAGGTCAAGTTTTGTGAAAATGCGCAACCAGAGGAGTTGTTCGATGGCCTAGGGGCTGAGCAGAAGAGGGTGTGGGTATTTCACAGTATCTAAACTAAGCCCCCGGTAGTCGATGCACTCTCTGAGTCTGTCATCCTTCTTCTCAACAAAAAAAAAGCCAGCCAACACAGGAGACGTGGACCGGCTGATAAACCCCTGCCTGAGCGCCTCATTCACACAGTCTTCCATGGCCTTAGTCTCCATCTCGGACAATGGGTAGACGCAGGACCGAGGTGATGTAGCGCCAGGCAGATGGTCTATTGCGCAATCCCACAGCCGGTGTGGAGGGAGGTGGGTCACCTCAGAGGCACTGAACACTAAATCATGATATTGGTTGGGGATATTCACAGGGAGGTGTGCTAAAGTTTCTACTGATGTGGAAACATCAGCAAAGGGAGTCCCGGCATGATGGGGACCACACAATAATTTCTGATGTTTTCCAGTCAAGCGGAGCTTCGTCGGAAGGGAGCGGAGCTGAGAGGAGTGCTTCGGCCTCGCAAAGAGATGTAGATCCAGCTTCATGCAAGTGCAATGAGTTGGTCCAGGCCAAGGCCCGCATCCTGGCATGATAGTTCCATCTGGAGCTCCAGGTTGAGACCTCCACTGTAGACCACTAAGAAAGCAGGTCCATTCCAACCACACTCAGCCATACTCATTTTTACTCTGCTCTCCGAGTCACTGGTTAACACTGGAAACACAGGAGAGATAGAGAGGACATCTTTTGTAAGATGTGGCAAGAGGACCATCAGCTCTTGAAGTTTTGCTTATGGGGTTTGACTCATTCAGCTCTTTTACTAAATCGGAGACAACAAGAGACAATCAAGCATACAGTCATGTTTTCTTAAACATGAGTTTACAACCTTTCTTATGGCAGGACCTGACACTGAAGATATACAGTGGGGTAAATAGTTATTTGATCCCCTGCTGAATTTTTAAGTCTCTAAATTATGAGGTAGTTTCATTTTTATGGAGAAAGACAAAATATCAAGGAAAAACATGTTACATAATGGTTATAAATTGATTTGCATGTCATTAAGTGAAATAAGTATTTGATCCCTTACAACCCAGCCAGACTTTTGGCTCCCAGACTGGCTGTGTGCCCATGTTGCACACAGATTACAATCAATCTATCTATTACAGATACTCCTGATCTTAACTCATGTGTTACCTTTCCACAGAATCAGTTTCTTCCATTCCAACTTCTCCACCACCATGGGCAAGACAAAAGAGCAGTCAAAGAACATCAGGGACAAGATTGTAGACTTGCGCAAGATTGGAATGGGTTACAAGAACATCAGCAAGAAGCTTGGTGAGAAGGTGACAACTGTTGGGGAGATTATTTGGAAATGGAACAAATATAAAATGACTATCAATTGCCCTCAGTCCGGAGCTCCCTGCCTCATGGGGTGAGGATGATCGTGAGAAAGGTGAGGGATCAGCCCAGAACTCCACGGGAGGAGCTTGTTAATGATCTGAAGGCAGTTGAGACCACAGTCACAGTCACCATTGGTAACGCACTGGATTGATCATAGTGCCTGCAAGGTCCCCCTGCTCAAGAAGGCACATGTAAAGCCAATCTTAAATTTGCCAGTGAACATTCAGAGAAGACTTGGGAAAATATGCTGCTTTTAGATGAGACCAAAATCAAGCTATTTGGCATCAACTCGACCAGCTGTGTTAGGAGGAAGAGAAACATTATACTTGGGGATGTTATTGTTCTAAGGGTACAGGATGACCTTACCGCATTGAGGGGCTAATTGATCTCATCTTGGATGAGAACCTCCTTCACTCAGCCAGAACACTGAAGATGGTTGTGGATGGGTCTTCCAGCATGACAATGACCCAAAACATACTGCCAAGGTAGCAAAGGAGTGGCACATTAAGGCCATGGAGCATATTAAGGTCTCCAGACCTCAAGCCTATGGAAAATCTGTGGAGGGAGCTGAACCTTCTAGTTGCCAAGCAGCAGCCAAGAAACCTAAAAGAGGGGTGGGCCAAATTCCTCCTGAGATGTGTGACTGACTACAAGAAACGAGGACTGGAAGAAGCGAACTCCCAGAGGAAGAACTGGACACCAGGGAGCCCACATGGAGAGAAGTCCAGGACATTGTACAGAAAGCCCGGTTGGCATCAGCTCCAGGACCAAGTGCTACAATACCTACAATAGATGCCCAAAGCTCCTGCGCAGGTTATGGAAGCTGTTGCGGGCAAAGGGTACAATCCCAGTAGTTTGGAAGAGAGCTTTGTACCTAAGGAATTGGACTCCGATATTGGCCAATTCCGTACCATCTCCCTATTGAGTGTCGAGTGCAAGACGTTCTTCTCTGTCTTGGCAAAGAGGCTAACCTCTTGCCTGGTGAACAACAAGTACATTGATACATCAGTCCAGAAGTATTACATTGCTTTTCTGGGTGTCTAGAACACACAGACTTCCATAGCCAGCTAATCAGGAAGTTCAGCGAGAGTAAAGGTAACTTAACTGTTGTCTGGCTCGATTTGGCCAACGCCAAATGGATTGCCCCAATGGTTTTATCAATACAGCAATGGAACATTACAATATTCCTTATCACAGCAAGGAAATGATCACCAACTACTTCGAAGGATTCAAGTTGCGCTTCCAGACCGGCCATTTTATAGCTCAGTGGCAAGACCTAGAAAAGGGCTGTAACATCTCCCCTATCTCGTTAATCATGGGGATGAACCTGATTATAACAGCAGTAAGGGTAAACAATGAAGTCTGGCATTTGCAAACCTCCAAAAAGGGGCTTCATGAGCGACCTGACCATTAGAAAAGCTACCCATGTAGAAGCTAGGTGGATCCTGAAGGGACTAGACCAATGATATTCAAGCCAAAGAAGTCTAGGAGCATGGTGATCAGGAATGGTAAAGTGACTAGCATGTTCCAACTGCAAGTCCAGGGGGAGACCATACCATCAATTGAGGAGAGCCAAATAAAATGCCTCGGCAAGTGGTACAATCCATCCCTCAGTGACAGAGACAGCATGTCCACGACAGAGAAGCAGACAGAAGAATGGTTGAGAAAGATCAAAAGTTCAGGCTTGCCACAGGAAAGTTCAGAGCCTGACTATTCCAGCATGGTCTGCTACCGCAACTTTTGTGGCTTCTGACAATTTATGAAGTATCTATGACAACAGTGGAAGGAATAGAGCGGCGAGTCAACATGTAAATGGCTCAGCATCCCACCAAGCTTCACGTCAGTAGAGCTCTATATTAATTTCGTCAGTTGGTTCGTCAGTCGTCAGTTACAACTACTATCATCGGTTGTTGAAGAGTTCAAGGTGGCAAAGCGCAGGGCTGTGAAGATGTTCAGGGACTCCACCAACGAGATGGTCAGAGACACAGGTGTCACTAAATGCTCTGGAAGCAAATGGGAAACGGACACATCAGTGGCTCAGGCACAAAGCCTCCTGACATCATCAGGAACCCGTGCATTGGGTGCCAGGGACTCGGAGCAACCGATTTCCAGCAGTAGGGGAAGGCAGACAAAAGGCAGATGAAAAACCTGGTCCAAGCTGAGATCCGACAGCTGGAGCTTGGATGAACTTGGACCTGCTAAAACAAAAGATCACCTGGCCTGAATTCTGGTGACTGGTGCCTTTCCGCATCTCGTTCCTGCTCCGTTCAGTGTATGACACCCTCCCAACACCAACAAACCTGTACAGGTGGGGAATGAGGGAGAAAGAGGCACAATGGTGCACATACTGGGTGGGTGTAGGACTGCTCTCAGCCAAGGAAGACATTGGTGGCACCATAACAAGGTCCTCAGGACACTGGCCGACATCTTGTAGCAGGAGAGACAGAAAAAGCGTCAAGCCCACGCGAGACCTGCACCATCCATCCAATTCGTCAGGGCGGGGGAGAGACCACCATCTTCCAAGAGAACCATAATGGGCCTCCTGCACACAGCGTCATCATGGGAGATGAGGGTGGACCTGGGGAGGAAACTTCATTTTCCCGAGGTTGTCCACACCTCCTTAAGGCATGACACGGTTATACGGTCCGAGGAGGCCAAGAAGATTGAATTAACGGTCCTGTGGGAAGATGGATGCATTGAGGCCTCAGAACGAAAGACCATCAAATACCAGGACCTGGTCCAGCAGTGCAAAGACATTTATGTTTACGTTTACGACATTTAGCAGACGTTCTTATCCAGAGCGACGTACATCAGTGCTTTAGTAATCCACATCTGTTCTTCATACCTGTAAAGCTATGCTTAAATCAATATCTGCTTTTAACAAAATTACTGCTAGCTAAGTTGCACACCTTAAATCAACTGAAGTGGTCTTGTTACCTTCAGGGGCAGTCCAGCCAGTAGAGAGTTGCAGTAATCTATCTTAGAGATGACCAGAGACTGGAAGAGTAACTGTGTTGCTTCAGTGGTGAGAAAGGGTCGGACTCTTCTGATGTTGTAAAGAAGGTATCTGCATGCCCTGGAGAAGTGGTCGACGTGCGACAGGAATGACAATTCTTCATCTAGCATCTTTGAGGGGACGATAACAGAGTTCTCAAAAGAAATGGTGAGGTCGTAGCTTGGTGATGGACGCCCTTTGATGAAAAGCAGCTCAGTCTTGCTGGGATTCAGCTTGAGTTGATGGGCCACCATCCAAGAGGAGATGTCAGCCTGAGATGCGGGTCAAGACCTGATCGTCACTGGAGGGGAAAGATTTCTCTAAATTGAGTGTTATCTGCATAAAACCATGTGAGGCTACCACATCCCCAAGAGAACCAGTATATAGAGAGAAGAGAAGCGTTCCTTGCCATGCTGGTTACTCCGCAGGACCTCAGACAGCCACGGAGCCGGGGGAGAGACACGCTTCGGTCTTGAAGACAAGGGGCACAGTAGATTAATTGAGTTGTGGAGAGATGAGAGAAGACCATTGGTAGCTAATTCAACTGAAATTGGATAGGGGAGAGTGGAGTCAGGAAGAGATAAGGAAGATAGAATAGCGGAGGAGAGAGAGGACAGAGATAGAGAGGATAGATTTCTGCGGGTAGTCGTAGGTGTTACGCGTGGGTGATGAGACGAGGAGGTCTGAAGAGGAAATCTGAAAGACAGAAGATGATGGTCAGAGACATGTAGAGGGGTGGAAAATATATTGAACATAGGAAGTGATCTGGTTGATACTAAGTCGAGAGTGTTGCCTGCTTTGTGGGTCGGAGGAGACTCACCGAGGGACAGGTTGTAAGACAACAGGAGCATCACAAGCTCTCAGGTCTTCAACTTGTCACCTGGAAGATTAAGGTCCCCGAGGAGGATGAGTCGTCATTTGGAAATGAGCTCAAAAACGTCTATTTTGTCGATGAAGCTACCCAGACGACCGATAAAGGACAATAATATGGAGCTTAGTTGGATATGTTATAGTAACAGAATGCAATTCAAAGGATGAAATGTTGAGCTGGGAAAGACTGAGAGGCGTAAAACACCATTTACGTGGTACCCCCTCCTCTGCCTGTAGTGCGAGGAGAGTAAGAGAAGGACATGCGGAGGAGAGAGCAGCCGGAGTGGTGGAGTTTTCCGGTGTGATCCAGGTCTCTGTGAGGGCCAGGAAGTGAAGAGATGAAGTCAGCTTTCTTGATGCAGGATTGGCAGTTCCACAGACCACCATGAACCACTGTAGAAGGCTGTGAAGAAAAAAGCAGCTGAGAGAGGTTTCTGTGGTTTCTCCTACGCCGATGATGAATTCGTTTTCTTGGCCTGTAGGATATGTCAACATAAGTATGGGTGTGATCCACATTTTCTGTGGTAGTAACAAATAAATAACACAGAAAAGTAGGATAGAGAAGAAAGGATACTTAGCTGAAAGTAGAAGAGGAAACTATGAAGATCCTTTCCCTGAAAGTGCAACCGCCACGAGTATACACTTTATACTCGTGGTCACCCACGAGTATAAAGTGTATACTCCACTCCCACTAATTACACCAGGTGAGATTGCAATGAAGCTAATGAAGCTAACACCACCAGGGACAAAGGCAGACAACAACCAAATAAAGGGAGAGGAAGACGTGGGTTGGGCGAGGCAGCAGAGAGAGCCTCTTGCTGGCTATGGAGTAGGAGGAAGGAGTAAAACTATCGGCCAGGAGGTCATTGTGGTTCAGGATTAAAATACCCAAGGAAAGTTGGATGCCACCTGACGACATCTTCTCCTGGCCGAAAGCTTCAGCTTCTTGAGTGACTGAAAGAGGCTGCAGTTAGTGTGATCCATCACAATAGACTGTTCAATTCTTTGTTACTGAGCAAACGTACAAATTTAGCAGGGGATCAAATAATTATTTTCCCCATTGTAAACTAGAGTAAAATGGAGTAAAACTATTTCAGTAATGCATTTGCATGGCACATTATAAAGAGATAAGATAATACTTTATTCATCCCGAGGAAAATTGTTTTAAGACTGCCATCCGTGACGGCGCCAAAATTAAACCTCTCCGACCATACATATACCACAACACATTTGGGGAATAGACAGGTCAATCGAGAGGTGAAATGAGGAAAATACAATACATAAGGAGAGTGGAGGAGAAAAAAAAAGTCCCTCCCAGACTGTCCTTCAAGTAGGACAGTGTGAGAACAGGGAAAAAAAAAAACACCTCAGCAATAAGCACATAAACACATGATATTAAGATATAAGACATAACTTGCAATAGGGGAGGGGAAGGGGATGTGGAAATAGTCCAATGCAGGCACAGTCATCCGTTCCTGCAGCTAATTAAAGCGCTGGACAGGCCTGCCACCCGCGCTAGGGGTATAAAGCCCGGAGGCGTGGGGTAGGGGTAAGGTGAATGAATGTATATCTGTAGCTATGTATGTATGTGTATGTATGTTTGTATGCGAGTGTGCATGCATGATATGTAAGCCTAGACCAGTCCACAACAGGTGTCCTTGGAACAGGGAGAAGGAATTTCAGAGCGTCTCGTTATCTTGTTCTCTAGGGGAGTTGTTTATCTCCAGCGACGGCCTTGGCCGAGGCCGGTGCCAGTAAGGGGGGAAAGAAAAAAGTTATTTGGGTTTGGTTTGTTTGGATCGATATCTGTCTTCCAATTTTCCAGATATCTAATGTCCATCACCAGGTCTATCCAAATCCCGTTGCAGAGTTGCCAACTTCTCCAAGATGTAATCCAACTTGCAGTCAATAACCACAGTCTGAGTGCTAAAAGCTCTGCTCACCACTTCAATCCAGCCGGCCAGCCTTATGGGGCTTTGAGCAGCTGTAACCGCTTTCTTCAGTTGTCGATAACCCAGAGCTCCGCTTAATCCAATCAGCAGGATCCCTGTTATCATTGTTCCAAATAGGTAGATGTCGTCTGCATCCTCCAAGGAAAGAGCTGCCAGGAACATGACGCGCCACTTCTCCCACCCGTCCATCACGTATCCAGCTGCATACGTTCCCGCAGGACAGTTAGGCTCACCCGAAACCAGGCTTCTCGTCGAGAAGATGGTGTCAATTGCGTTCAGAGACCAGTTGATCAAATCCATAATTCCTTAGTTAGGAGAGCAGGGCAAAGAGAGTCTCAGAGACAGA
>JBBPCZ010020352.1:0-14428 GCA_037974445.1 Brycinus macrolepidotus
ATTCATTCTGTAGAGCATTTATGAGGTCAGGCACTGATGTTGGACGAGAAGGCCTTGCTCACAATCTCCGTTCCAGTACATCCCAAAGGTGGTGGATGGGTTTGAGGTCAGGGCTCTGATCTCCTCAAACTGTGGCCACAAAGTTGGAAGCATGGCGTTGTCCAAAATGTCTTGGTATGCTGAAGCATTAAGATTGCCCTTCAGTAAGGAGTCTAGCGCAAATCCTGAAAAACTGGTGTGTCCCAATACTTTTGTCCATATAGTGTACATATATATAAAGACCATGTAGAATGCAAGGTTTGGTGATACATTTTTTTTTAAAGTTGGAACTTAAAAAATGCACAGCTGTGTTGTAAAAATACCATCCAAAACTGTGTACATATATTTTTGTTTGATATCGATAAATTCTGTAACGTTGCCCGCTCCTATGTTTGATATGCATATATTGGTGTGATATGTGATATTGGTAATATTTCCCCAATGTTATTCATTTTTCAGTATATCCTGAGGTTACAGTAAGGTGTTCCAGGAGTACTCCCGGTCTATCAGCCAGCTGTACCCGGACATCAGAATTGAGGGCGAGAATTACCCGCCCAAACTCTTCAATAAGTGAGTTATACAGTGAGCTTTGTGGATTAAATCAGCTGCACAGTGACACAAACAAGTCTATAGATCCAGATGTAATGAACACATAAATGATTTCCTTGTAAACTACTGTGAAGTTAAAAACAAAGCTTTCACAGCTAATCTGAGGGGACAGCCTTCAAGGAAAGTGTATTGGAAAGAAATTGCAGATGAAAACTTATCTTCTGGACAAATTCTGACCAATTTTTTTTATTTTTTTTATTTTATAAACTTTCCTGAAATGTTTCTCATCTATTTCTCAGATACATTGCAAATTTCATCTCCTACTTCAAACTGCTTACCATTGCCCTGATTGTCACTGGACAAAATCCTTTTCATATGCTTGGAATGGACACACCAAGGGTTTGGTCCTGGGGTCAAGAAAACAAGGTAAGAGGTGAAGTTCTCCTTTCATAGTTTAGCAGTAAATAATGACTTCTTTCTTAAATCCAAGGGTACAGTAATCACGTACAACAAAGTCTGGCTTGGCTTTCAGCACTTGGGTTCCATTCAATTTTCTGAAAGAAAACCTATAACTTTAGTAATTTGCTAATATATTATCAAAGCCCATATGATAAATTTTCTGCTGCAGCATAGAGTCTATATTTACTGGTAAATATGTGTTTGGGAGTTCATATGGCTTCTAATTGCACAAAAGGCAGCCAGTTCTCATTAATTCCCAGTTGTGGCGATGTAAGTCTTGAGTGTTTACCGTTTCCCTGGACAGTAAAAAAAGCACAGATGGAAAAATAAGATTGTCTTATGTCATACTAATCATAGTTTTATGTCTTCATTAGATATTCTCGTGTCTCATGGCGTTCTTCCTCAGTAATATGTTGGAGACCCATTTCCTATCTACTGGAGCATTTGAGATAACGTTAAATGGTAAGATTGTTTGAATTATACTACTTTTAAGTGATGTACTAAGCATGAATTTGTCTAGACGTGAATAATCCAAATGTACAGTTGTTATAAATGGAGGACACTGCTTCTGTTTGTTGTATGCTTATATTACTTGGTAATGTTATGTAAATTTCTTACCTGTCTTGTGTTTTGGGATGTAAATGTTCACTTGAGTGTAACGCACCAATAGGCTTCTTAAACATCTGTATATTTACAGCTGTGTAAATCAGTTAACAAGAAATGTTTATTCTGTTCTTGTTTTAGATGTTCCAGTTTGGTCAAAGTTGCAGTCAGGATATGTACCCAATATTCAGGAGCTCTTCCACATCCTGGACAACCATCTGAAGATAAATCAGGTTGACCAGCTCAAATTCCCCTCGGCCTAGTGTACTTGTTCAAGCTGAGACAGAAGTAAGTGGTAAAGGACTGGTGTTATGTTTTTTTTCCTGTGTGTTTGTGTGTTAATACAAGCTGAATACAATTTACGTCATATGTATTATAGTACACTAAAGCAGGGGTCATTTGGTACCGGCCGCACAGTAAGACAGAATAAAACAATATTTTATTGATTATCAGAGTCTGAAAGATCTTTTATTTGGGGGGAAAAAAACGCTCATCTCGGTCACGTGATACAGTACATCAAAAATTTAGCCCACAAGCCACCAAAAATGAGTAAAAAACAAACGCACTTTGTTTTTAGTTGTATCTATACCGGTCCGTGAAAATATTGTTTTACATAAAACTGGTCCGTGGCGCAAAAAAGGTTGGGGACTGTTCCACTAAAGCACTGCTGAAGCTTGTTTACTTTTACCTAAGGACGTTCTGGAAGGTGTTTTTGTAAGTAATTTTCCTGGCCAATAATATAGTATCTGTAATTTTTTCTAAAATACCACAAATAGACTACACTGAAAAATAATAGCCCAGATGTTGACAACAGCATCAAATGTCAGACATCAGAAATGTAAAGCAGTAAATACTCTCAGTAAACACTAACAGGGTGGCGGTGGTGACAGCATTGCTTTTCACTTTTTTTTTTTTTCTTTTTTTTTAAATACTTCTGGAAATATTTATGTAGTATGAATTCTTTTTCCTTTTTTGGCAGGGGGAAGGCTACTCAAGTCATGTTTCACATGATTGTTTGTCTCTAACGTCATGCTTTCAAGCAGAGAGACACTAAAATAAGTTGACCATGACTATTTGTTTTTCATTTGGAAGGAACCCAACTGGAATACGGCTTAAGACTGACTGCTTGGATTTTCTAACACGAACTGTGATCAGCTGAATGCCAGACACTTTGCCACTAGCCTTAAAAGGGCTGGAAACTCAGTTGCAATAATTAAGCATTAAATCTTAATGACATAAGATTGACTTTTTCTTGTCATCAGACTCAGAAAACTTTATTGATCCTGGAGGAAATTGCTAATGCATTAAAGCCATGCATTAATCATTTGTCATACTCAGAATATTTCTAAGGAAGGAAAATCCTTAATTTTAATTGGTTTAAGAGAGTAAGTCATTGATTGACCAGCATTGTTCTTTGACAGTCAGTAATACACTTCTGCAGCACCCTATAGCTAAAGGCATAAACAGATAAATGAAATTTAATTGCATTTAATTGTCCGCTTTGTCCCATGCAGGTCCCTGAAGCGGTTTCTCTGGTAAGTGGGACTGTGGACTGTGGCCTAATGAAGGCCTGCACTGAAAACAGCTTGCTGTGAGTGCAGGCTGGATATCCATGCCACCACACACACTTCCTCTCCCCAGCGACACTCCTCCAGATGGATTGCATCTCTGCTGAGCAGCGTACTACATGCGTCCATTATAGGAGAGTCACCTCCTACCAGCCAAATTTGTTTTTAAAATGCTGATGTGTGAGATCACTGCTAAAGGGGTAATATGACCAAGTAAGTGGTCAGAATATTGCTGTTGTCTGTTGAATTCAAGGGCAGTTTTTTTTTTTCCTCTTCAAATCTGCAAATGTTTGAATGGTCTTAAAACATGGTTGTTGGTTTGCACTGCTGTAGAATTGTACTGTATTTGGGATGTATTCAGGTGTTTTCAGGGTAGATGAAATGTTTGTGTCCCTCCAGAAGGTGCCGTTTTATTTAGATCATACTTGTTCAAATGCTTTGAGGTGTCACTTTATGCCCTAGTGGCTGAGCTCAGCATGGAGGACTACACGTAAAGGAAGATGATGTTATTTTTGGGATCTAAAAACTCAACCGTCTTAACTCTTCAAGCTGCTTGTTAATAGCATTACCTGAAAACATCTGTCACAAGTCAGGCTAGCAATTTAGGATGATTGTTGAAGTAACCACTGTCTTAATGAGAGCGCAATTGAGAACATTGCATATCAGAGGTTAGATGTTAATGGTACTCTTTCCAAAGACTTCCTCTATTTTTCCATCTTTCCTTTTAAATGTGCTGCTGAATGCACCTCCTATTTTATTGTACCTTAGTGGGGATTTTTTTTGTTTGTTTTTTTTATTATTATTAATGAAGGTGACATTTTGTTGGGATTTGGCTTGAGAAAGCAGCTTGGAAACTTTACTCTTGTTTCAAAGTGGTGTAAAAATAAAGAATAAAATAGACTTTATGGATGTATTTAAATGATTTCATTTCTTTTTAGGATCCTGCTTTCTGATGTTAAAATGAAACCTTTTCTTAAAATTCCAATACATGAGTAAAATTATTCTGATGATACAAAACAGATTTATAGAATTACACTATGTATCCTAAAGTGAATGTTTTTCATTAATTGATTGGTTATTTCAGCCAGTTGCATCAAATCAAGCATACATCTATGAAATCTACACAGAAAAACTGGCAGTAGAATGGGTTGTACTGAAGAGCTCAGTGACTTGGTAATGGGATGCCTTTGCACATCAGCTTGTCAAATTTCTGTTCCGCTAGAGCTGCCCTAGTTGACTGTAAGTGCTGCAATTGTGAAGTGGAAATGTGTAGGAGCAACTACAGTTCAGCCACAAAGTGGTAGGCCATACAAGCCCACAGAACAGTGTTGAAGTGTAAAAATTGTGTTCAATTTAAACTGCCTCTAGGAGCAATGTCAGCATTACTGTTCGAGTCTCAAGCAGGCTTATTAATTGACTTAAGAGAAAACACCATTGAATGACCACCCTTGTTCTTTCGACTGTCAATAATACACTTATGCAGCAACCTATAGCGAAACCCATAAACATACGATTTAATTGTAAAAGTGTACAAATTGTGTTCTTGGTTCTAAACTGACTGTAATGTCAACATAATACCTGTTCATCAAGGATGACAGGTATTGTATACATGGTTTGGGCTGGGCCAGTTAATTCCAGTAAAGTGAACTCTTGATTCTATAATATTTGGTGACATTGCAGAGAACTGTGTATTAAAATTAGGTAGCAACAGTTTTGCTTCTTCATGATAGTGCCCTTATGCAGACAGCATGGTCCATCAAGCAGTGTGTAGAGTTTGAAGCAGAAGCACTGAGCTGGCCTGACCTAAACTCCATAAAACATCTCTGGAATCAGAATTGCGTTTTTGTATGTGAGCGAGCACATACAAGGAATTTGATTCCGATCGATGGTGTCTCTCAAGCACAACAGTATAAAACAACAATGTATAAAGACACAATGTACAATATAATATACAATCTACAATATCAATACACAATATGGATTTATATTTATAAATAAAGATAAATGTTATATGTATATAAGTATTATTTGTACATATAATATGTTTATACTATATATGTATATAGTGTATAAATGAACCTGCATCTGTGAGTCAGGCCTTATTGCCCAACATCTGTGTGAATGTCTTGTGGCTGAATGGAGCAACTCCATAACCATGTTTTTAAAAAAAAAACCTAGGGAAAGCCTTCCCAGAAGACTTGATGGCAGCATAGGGAGGGCCAACTCCATATCAAGTCTCATGCAAATGACTAAATGAAAGCTTAAATGGATTAGGATTTTTAATCCAAAAAGGGTTTACATGAATGAAGGAATGTTTATTACCATCAAATTCCTCTCAAAGTACTGGGAGCGGTGAACATGGCCTCAAATAGTAGGCAATGATCCACTGATGTATCGCAGAAGCCTGATCGAGCTGGGGAAGGAAATGAGCAGTTTGTCTCCTTTGGCTTGTGCAGTCTTTGAAGAACTGGTCAAGTATGGCATCTTCATTGATTGTAGTTAAAAACATTCACACAGCTGGATATGGACCAGCAAAAATTCTGCAAGTTTGGTTATAAAACATGGTCAAAGGTTTTATCCCTAAAGCCTGGTTGTTTCTCAGCTCTCTGTTCTGATATCTGCTGGACTTGTCTCTTTGAGAAGTCACTTTTTTCCACCCCAAGCAAAATGTCTTACCTCTACATTTTCTTCATGTCTCTGCAAAGCTCAATTTGATATGCACTGAAGACATCTGACAACTGAACCGGCAATATTGCAAATAGTTAGTTTATCTATTCAGCCACATTTTATTCTCCCTCATGTTCATGGACCTGTGTAGTTATTTCCACTGGAGCGGAAGGTCTAGCCATCTCCGTTCTCGGTTCATTCAACCTAATGTAAATCTGGGAGTCACACTGTGAGACAAACTAACTTCCAGGAGCAGAGATGTCAGGTATATTGCACAAATATGGAGACAGATGAGCAGATCTCTTTCCTTGTCTCCGAGCAGCCCTCTAGAAGCTTTTGCGGCGCAGCTGCGTGGGAGGATGGATGATGAAACCCAGCTGGGCGGAGTAAGGTGAATATATCATCCCAAGCATGGTGGAGCATCACACCGAGGTGCTCTTTTCTTCTTCAGGTTGCTCTGCATGAATGATGCCTCCACAGGTTCCTCGGGGTTCACCACAGAGACCATGTTACACTGCAGTCTTGATGCACGGTACAGTCTAATTACTTCTCACAGTTCCATGGTGGGATTACTATATTACTCCACCTCTCAGGGGGTGTACAGTCCCTAAAGGGAGGGACTGAGGCTGAAAGGTGCTTCATGGAATAGACGTGCAGTAACAGACTGCGTTCCCTCCTCATCCACAGAAGTACAGTGATACACCTGGTCTGTGGAGCCCAGCGTAAATCCCTGAAGACCAAATGACTGGCAAGACCATTACTGTATGCTGATGCAAGACACCATTTGACAAGGGAGGGCAAGAGTCTAATAGACTTTGAACCTGATTTTCAGAGTAGAAAATGGAATGACCTAACAGTTCTGACAAAGAGGGAAAAAAGTGTGTATATGTATGTATACATATATATATACACATATACATACATATATATATATATATACACATTTATACACACATATATACACACATACACACACATACATACACATACATACATATATATATATATATACACATACATATATACACACATACATACATATATATACACATATATACACGTACATTTATGTATCTGTTGTGGAACAATAAACTAATTAATAAATTAGTATTGATTTATTGCTGTATTTTTCTAATGTCCTAATAAAAACAGCTGTACGTTCATGGACTGAATTGACCTCTAACTTGTACTAGATTTGTAAAAAAAAAAAAAAAAAACACTTATTAAAAGAGCATGCGACTTCACCCGAGCTCAAATCATTTAGTGTCAGGAAACTGGCAAAACTATTTTCCCTTTTATTGCTCTTCTCACACTATTTTGTATTCTCTCCTTTTGCAGTTCTGTAACATGACCTCATTTGCTTCTTTGCTCATATTTGTTAATACCAGTTTGTCCTGTTGCAGATATAAGATTGATGACATTAAAATTAATCATTCGTAATAAGCTGTGGCTGTTAATTGTCCAATATGCTTATAAGAACCTTAATATCCTGAATTGCTCATAATTGCAAAACATTTCAAGATTAAAAAAAAAAAAAAAAACTAACGTCACCAAAAAATAGTTTTGCACCGTTGCTCCAAAAATCCTTGAAATACGTCCAAAAACACACCGTGGGAACTACTTGGTTTAGATGATTGAAACAATGAACTGCCAATATGAGAAGTGCCATCATGCTCTGTATGAGCAGAAGTATTGGGACACCTGTTTTTCAGGGTTTGGCCTCGGCCCCTTACTTCTAGTGAAGGGCAGTCTTAATGCTTCAGCATACCAAGACATTTTGGACAGCGTCATGCTTACAACCTTCTCGTCCAACATCAGTGCCTGACCTCATAAATGCTCTACAGAATGAATGGGCACAAATTCCCAGAGAAACACTCAAACCTTGTGGACAGCCTTCCAAGAAGAGTGGAAGCTGTTATAGCTGCATAGGGGGACCAATCATGTATATGCTGTGTCATTAAAGTCCCTGGTGGTGTAATGGTCAGGCGTCCCAATACTTTTGTCCATATTGTGCATGTCAGCAGAAGTGCAGCTAGGAGAAAACGTTTTTCCTCCCACACAGTGAAAGTCGCTGTTGTGCTCTGAGCCTTTTTTGCTAAATTCATGTTTCCTCTGAAACAGAGGGGGTCCTGCTGGACTCGGGTGGTTCAGGTTCAGGAGTATGTAGACAAAGTATTTCTCCTGCGTCACGTAGAAACAGGCTGTTCTAGAAGTACATGACCGTTTGTAGGTGTTGCTGAGGAGCAGTTGTCCAGGAGTCTGGGTTTACAGAGCTTTAGGAGAGAGAACAGGAGAAACACCCACCCTGCTGGAGAGCTAACTCTGAGCCTCCTGCTCCGTCTGTCTGGATAAACTAGCATCTGTCAGCTCCCTTTAAAGAGTGTATTAACTACACAGTGCTGTGCGTTTATATATATATTCAGGTTTTACGTTTTAAAAATAAGTTAAACCATCTTTTGAGTCTTGGCTCTACCAAGTATTTTTAGCTTAGCTAAGCTAGTTAGCTAAAAAGCTAACGTTTTGTTAGCTGGTTGTGGTGCATAGCAAGCTGAAATTTGAGTTTTTTTAAATCCCTTCTTCATCTTCTTCAGCTAAAAAAGACACATAGGTAGGATGTCAGACAAGTTTCTCTTTCTTTGGAAGAACTAAACAGTCGTTAACAAACATTAGCCAGAGAAATCTGAAAGCTTTGCCTTAAAGCTAGCTAAGCTAAGTTGGATGTAGACGGTCATTTCTGCTATTAAACCTGGTGGCACGACTACAGCTAACTTCAACTTTTTATAATGAATACACCTTAAAAATACCCAAATACATGAAGTAACCGCTTTGTTTCTCCAACAGCTGAAGTTTTAAGGCTTGTTGGTTGCACCAGACATCAATGTGCACCTTGCATCCTTTGTTCTAGCCACCCTAAAACATCATGAGTAACGTGGTGAGTCATTTTTGCATGTATATTAGATAAAACTCAGTTCTCACTGATTTTATAGAAGACAAAAATATCCTTCTGTGGTCCCAGAGGGCTGGAGTCCAGTAACTTTGTACCTTTCCTGTACTAGGCACCTCTAGAAGGTGGTTGTGGTGGGAGATCCTCCTTCCACTAAAGCAGAAGCACACCTGACATGAGTTGTTTAATCAGTCAGATCAGGTTTGCTCCTGCTTCACTGGAGCCAGTCATGCTGTCAGACAGGGATCAACCAACTCATCACTCTACCCAGTCTAACACTTCTCCAAAGCTGGATCATTAACTAATAAGTTGACTCAGGTGTGTAAGAGCAAGAAATTGACCAACAGGTCTGAAAATATCTAGAGCAGGGGTGTCAAATCTTATCCCCAAAGGGCTGGTGTGGCTGCAAGTCTTCCTTCCAATAAAGCAGAGGCACATCTGACATTAGTTGTTCAATCAGTCAGATCAGGTCTCGCTTTATTCAGCTAATCAGGTGGGCTTCTGCTTCATTGGAGCAAAACGTCATAACCAGTCATGTTGTCAGACGGGGAATTAACATTTACATTTATGGCATTTGGCAGACGCTCTTATCCAGAGCAACATACACCAGTGCTTAAGTAGCCCACATCTGTTCTTCATACCTGTAAAGCTAGACTCAAATCAACATCTGCACTTTTTAACCAAGTAACTGCCAGCTAAGTTACACACTTTAACAAATTCTGTCAAAAAGAAAGGAAAAGGGATTAACCAGCCCATCTCTCAAACCCCCAGTCTAATACTCCTCCATTTAACTGATAAATTGACTCAGGTGTGTAACAGCAAGGATTTGACCAACAGGTCTGGAAATATCTAGAGCAGGGGTGTCAAATTTTATTCACAAAGGGCCGGTGTGGCTGCACGTTTTCGTTCTAAACAAGCAAGAGCACCTGATCAACTGAAGTCTGAGACCAGGTGGAATCAGGTGGGGTCCTGATTGGTTGGAAAGAAAAACGTGCTGCCACACCGGCCCTTTGTTGACACTTGTGATTTAGAGTTTCAGTGTGTCTTCAGACTTTTGGACTTTTGAGAAAAATGTGGTTAATCTATTCACATACTAATGACCTATGAACATCAAAAAATTTGATATTGTAAAGTCTGGGAATTAACTATTTCTAAAAAGTTTTTTTTGAGGAAGGCTGGCTGATCTGTGCTGTATTTCTGCTGTAGGAACATAGTGAGGCACTTTGACTCGAGTTATCTCTTTCTGCCCTGCTGTCTTCTCCTGTTGTATCGTTTCCCAGTCTTGGTCCTGGAACAACTTTAAGTGTTTTCTAGCCCTTCATGTTGATAAGTCGAATGCTGACCTAGCACTGGGTGTAACAATAAAAAATGTTCAATGTGGTCCTTTAGGAATTAGGAGGAACAAGAATTGTGAAACAGGGCTCTGTTGTCTCACTCAAAACAAGGCTGACATGTAAAACAGGCTGCTTTTTATTCCTTTGGATAGACTCAGAGGAAAAGACGGTCGAGTTCCACTTCAGGTTCCCGACGCAGCAACAAAAGGACTAGGTCTCAGACGGTCATGGAAACCATTGATGTGATAGAAAGTGACAGACTAAGCAGTGAGTGGAACTTGACCGTTGTATGAGTTGGGATTCTTTTTTGCGAGGTTGATTTCATCTTTCATTCTAGTGAACCCAAAGGAAAAGAGCAAAATGAAGCATTTTGTCAGTTTTTACTTTTTTCTTTCTCTTTTTTTTTTATCCCTGTCTATCCTACCTAATCCCCCTTTCTTCTTCTATCCTTCTCTTTGAAGGTGAAGAGGTAGTAGATTTAACCTGTGACGGCTCTGAGCCAGCCGTGGTTGACCTCACCAATAATGATTCGGTTGTGGTAAGTTCTTTGCTCTTTAATATCTACCAGTTCAAAATGATAACACTGCATTCTTATTGGAGGAGTCCCTTTTCCCGTTAGTTGTATTATACCTGGCTGTTTGGATAACTTTTTTTTTTCCCTGTCCATTTTCCATTTTCCGTTTTCCATTTCCTGTGTAATCAATATCTCATGTGGAAATCAGCTTGTGGAGGAAGGTAATTATCTCTTTGCTCTTTGTTTTTTGGAATTGTTAGTATAAGAGAACAGTAAATTGTAGTTGAAATCCAATTACTTAATTCAGTCTTATGTACTTTTTGACTGATATATAGTTTGACTTGTATTTTAAGCTTTTGTCTATATTGTAGTCTTGATAAAAATGTCCTGTTGCTTGAAGGGAATTGATCGCTCTATTTGTATTCTATTTTGCAGAAATGGGTTGAAATGCTGTTTTGTTTTTGTTTTTTTTTAGTAGGTACACAAAGCAGGCGTGGACAGGGCACAGAGAGCTATGTCCTGAGCAGCGATGAGGAGGAAGAACCAAGTCTAAGTCTCAGTCCAGCTCTGTTATCATCACTACGTGCCAGTAGCAGAGCCAGGTAAACCTCTTGCCACAAAGAAAGTCTTGCCTAATTCTAATCATAACCACTGGCTGCTGATTGTTCAGCATCTAATGGCTCAGTAATGTTTTGGATACTTTTCTCTAATTTACAGGATTGCTGCTAAGTACACTCTGTCCAAAAGTTAGCCCCTTCATGTCAAACAATTATTCCAAAATTAAGGATTTTGAGTTGACCCCCAATCTCTTTGCTTTAGTCATTAAGTCAACTACAGGAGCATTGGTGAGGTCAGGTTCTAGTGTTGGTCAGTGAATCGCAAAAACCACTCCAACTTAACCCAAAGGCATTAAAAGGGCCCGAGTTGCTTCCAAAGATGCAGTATTATGATTGATTCTAATTGGTAGTTTAAGATTTAGTCACTCGTCAGAAATTTATTGTTTTCTCATGCTCAATATGGAACTTAACCCCTGTCTTATCAATGGGTGCTGATGTCCTGTCATTCACAGGTCTACACCAGGAGCGATTAGCTGTCCTGTGTGCATGGATGCTTATGCAGAGGTAAAAACATATATATGTATTATAATGTAAAATCTTCTATTTTAACTACTCATGCTGTGTAAAGCTGCACTAGCCCTGTCTGCCCATGTGCTGAGCTCTCCCTCAATCTTCCCCAGATCATTGAGAGCGGCCGGCTTGTGGTCTCTACTAAGTGTGGCCACCTTTTCTGCAGTCAGTGCATTCGTGACTCCCTGGCCAGAGCTCACTCCTGCCCCACGTGCAGGAAGAAACTCACTCACAAGCAATATCACCCTATATACATCTGACATGTCAAGGGCCGATACACTCTCACTGACCTGTGTGACCTGACCAGCACTCTTTTCAGAACCAGTTTGTATGTCTGCCAAATTTGCTTACTAAAAAGGCTTTTGTGAAGTGTCACCTGGACCTCGTAGTTTCATATGACGGTATTAGTGGTTTAATAGCTCTGGTTAATGCCAACAGAAAGACAAAAAAAAAAATCCATCTTTTCAAGACTCCTGGAACAAAAGGAGGCCTAATCCTTGCTGTAGGATTGTTTTTCACAGAATCTGTGTTTAAGAAGCACTTAAATTCAAGAATGTGTTTAATCTAGGGTTTCAAAATTGTCTCCTGCGACAAGATGAATTTTTCTTCTCTTTTAAGAAATCAAGAATTAGTTTTGTGGGAGATCAAGACACTTCTGAGTCAATTTACTGCTACTGTTTAGTTGTATAAAGGGGTTTAAATCTGACAGATTGAGTGTATGGTTTGGGACTACATTCCTTTTAACTGTCTGACAAACTTTGTGAGCTTTGTGATCTGCTTTTGGGGTGTGTAATTGCAGTCTGTATTCAATGCGGACGCAGTTATGTTTGTTCTTCCTTGTATCCATTACTTGTAAATATGTGTATGTATTTAATGTACAAAAGTTGTGTAAGTTAAGGAGTATGTTCAGCACAATGTTCAAATGGGCTTGTTTCAATAAAACTAGTATGTTCAGTTGTTGCCACTGAGAATTAAGTATTGATATGGAAGGCTAAATGGGTTCGTGTAGAACTAAAGGAAGACACACTTATGAGTGGGATGCAAGGTCATAATGTTTATGGTTTATTAGTTTAATCTTACAATGCACATATGTGAAAAAATAGCCTTGGATTTAAAGTAAATCAACTTAATTTTTTTTAAGGCAAGTCGAAGGAACTCTTAAGCAGTGACTTTTGCTGGGGTATAAGTGAGGAGGTGACAGAGGCCAAATTTCCTTTAGGGAAAATTAGAATATGCAAATGAAATGAGACAGAAGTGTGTTAATGGTGAACGAAGCAACTGCTAAATGAACATATCTGCTGTTTGGTGTGATAATTGAGGAGTTTAAAACCAGACCTTTTAATGCCAGTATAATGTAAGGAGAGAGGCCTCCAAAGACTATGGTTGCAAATTTGCAAGTTGATAGTATTCTGGATTCTCTGAGTCACATGTGAACACACCACGCTACACCACAGTACAGCACTCAGTGTGAACAGTGTGAAATTGTTCCCTGCATTTAACCCATTCACCCAAGTGAAGCAGGAGGTAGCCACCGACCCAGCGCCTGGGGAGCAGTGTGTGGGGACGGTACCTTGCTCAAGGGTACCTTAGTGGTGCCACTGGTAGTCCTGGGATTCAAACCCACAACCTTCTGAATGCAGGGAGAACTCCCCAACCACCATGCCACCAGCCGCCACATCAGTGTCAACAATTGGAAAAAAGCTTCGAAGTACAAACAAAAGCAATTGGAGTTCACTAGATGCTACTTGAACTTTGACTAGGACTGCGATCCATGGTCAGGTTATGGTATCAAATGGTATCCATGGTGTGTTTTTTATGTCAAACACAAAGCATTTCAGAATGCTGTAGGGTCTGTGATGTTTTAGAGCGATTTTCCTCCAGACACTCCGGAAACCTTATTAGGACACTTGGCATCACAGACTCCGTAAAGTACCAGGAGATGTTAAATGAAAATCTGCCAGAGACTGAGTTGTGAGTAGATCTTCCAGCAGGGCAATGATCCAAAACATACATCCGAATCCAATCCGAATTGTTTAAGGAAGCCAAATGCAAACTTGACATGACAATCTCGGTTCCCTGTCCCAACCATTAATGAAAATCAACAGGGTAAAATCTGAGAAGAGTCCAAAAGAAGGGATCTAGAACCCTTGGGTTTCTGGGGGGGTTCTGTGTTAAGGAGATACCTTGCTCTATGTTCTCTAGTGCCATCAGCATCATTGGGGGATGACTTGATTGCTGTTATTTTGGCAAAGAGAAGTTGACCAAGTACACTTCATTTTATTCAGTTGGTCAGGTTAATCACAAAGACATTTTCTCATGACCTCTTTTATGGAGCTGTCTTTCTTCAACAACTGTTACATTTCAAAGAGACACTAAAATTCCCACAAGCAACTACCCAAGCACACCTTAGCTGCTGGCACATTTCTTAATATTTAATCTAACTATTTCATCTAAAATAGTTAAATGACAGAGATGTCTGAGAAGATTAGGTAGAACGTCATCTACCTGGGTAAGTTAAAATGAGATCATCATCTACTTTTGGGTGCTCCCGATTAGGGGTCGCCACAGCAGATCAACCGTCTCCATTTCCTTCTATCCTCTGCATCTTCCTCTCTCACACCAAC
>JBBPCZ010020388.1:0-14427 GCA_037974445.1 Brycinus macrolepidotus
GCTTAACCTCCTTGTGTGTTTGTGAACAGTGCTGGGCTGGAAGGAAGAGCTGAGAGGAGCTAAACCAGGAGAGCTACTCCGTGTGGCAGTTGGAGCAGCTTCTGTGCACATCAGCTACGGCTAAGTAGCTTCTGGCTCCTTTGGCTCTGGTTAGCTGCAGTGACTGTTACTCTCCATCTCTTTCTTCACACAGAGTGGACTCCTCTGCAGCTCGGGTTCTTTCACGCAGGAATATTGGAGTTCCTGGAACCACTACAGTTTTGTGTTGGACTTCTAAGTTTGTGTTTGGAGCTCGGAGAGCTCATTTCCCCTATGGCTTTTCATTAAAGACTTTTCGTATTCCTAATTCTGGTTCTGCAGTGCGTCCTTTCTGGGAGCCCGACATGACACACGTGGCTAACTGTTATGATGCAGGAATGCTGGACTGCAATATACACTTGCTTTGTGTTCTCTCAACAGTGCAAAAAATTATACGGTTATATTTCATATGGCAATTTAGCTGAATTTACATTAATATTTACGTTACAAAATTAGTAAATTATATTTTTCTTAATAATTTAGCACTACAATGCATGAAAAAGTATATACTGCCACAAAAAAAAGCAAAAAAAACTGCGGAGGATATTTGGGGTTTCTGCGAATTTACGGGGGTTTCTGCGAACAATTATTAGTTAGGTTCTAAGAAAAAAATCAGCCAATGACTCTGAACTGCGAATTCGTGGGGTTTACTGTAAACTGATTAATATCATAATGGTAAAATATGACAAACAACTTTCAAACACCAGAACACCAGGAATGAGAAATGCATATATGTTTGTTAATATTTAAATGCAAAAACTTACCTTATGGATCGATGAGATAATTGCCCTTTCCAGTTGTGTGTCTGACACATGTCTTTTTCGCTGAAGCCAGTGCTCTGTACAAAATCTTCTGACCGACATTTCTGAGCATCTGGGGACACCTGACACCGGGGACACCGGTGTAGTGTGGTGGAAATCTCGGCGTGCGTTTTGCCTGTATCAAACAGTGCTCTCACCAAGTCCGCCTAGTCCTCTAACCCCCCCATGGTATATATTTGATCAACCACGCATAACAGTCACTTCCGGGTTACGCTACTTGCACCCAGTGAAAAACCGAAACAGAATATGAGTTCTCGTTCTCCCTTTTTTCCATTTTGGATTTGAGCGCAAAATGGGAAATCAGAAAAACGGCTCATTATTCGTTTTTTGATTTTGTTTTTCGAAACCAATAGTAAAAAAAAAAACCCTCGTTTTTTGGTTTTCGGTTTTTGTTTTGAATGGAAAAATGAATGAACGAATCATACACAGATTCTTTTCGTTTAATAAAGAAAGCTTTTAGAGGCATTCAACTCTTCAGACGTCTGGTTCCATTCACCACCACTGTGAGCAATTCTGACATGATAATAAAAACTCTGATGAAATACACAGGAATATTTAAAAACAATGCTTTTCTAAATTACAGTAGAGAAAGTGAAATGATTCAACAAAGTATGACTGGATCCCACAGGCTCACATACAGATTCAATAAAAGCCTTCAAAAGAGCTCAAATATATTAAAAATAGGTTTTGTAAGAGATTTTGTTGAGTAAATATTACACATAAAAGCCTTGGAAAAGCAAGCCAAGCTCACTGAAGTGCGGGCCTGGGGCGACCAGCAAGGAGGGCTAGAGTGTGTTGCGAAACCCAGAACTGTGTGTGCTCGAATGATTTATGCACTGAAAATCTGTAAAACAGTATCTCATAAACTCTTATGCACCTGAGGACATGGAAGCCATGATCTTGTCTCTGAATATTTTTAACACCCCACACCATAAAAAAAATCTGTGTTTTCTTTTTCCTGATGTAGTTTTATAACTGGTAGTACTAAGTAATGCAAAAATATAAAGGAAAGGGGTGTTTTTTTAACCAGTGTGAATTTACAAACTTTCTTCCAAGAAGAAAAGGTGTGTGAGTGTGTAAGTCTACACGTCTGTCATGTAGACGTTATGCATGAAATACGGCCAAACTGTACTAAATATTGAATACTTCACCTCAGTATTGTATAATATGTTAATATAAAACATTGCATGAACATGTAATCATACATGCTATAAAACATCCATGTTTCTGGTGCTTTTTTTCAGTATATGCTAAGTATGGACAGACTACTTATTTGTTACTTAAATAAAGAGGAACAATGAAATGCACATTAATTTATTTGGCTCTAGTTTTAACTGGTGGATGACGTTCTGGTGAAAAAGGCTGAGCCTCAGTCACTTGTTTAGCCACAGGGACAAGCAGGCTAGCTAATCAGTTTAGCTGATTATGATGACTTTGTTGCTACTATCCCTCTTTTTTCACCAGCTTCTGTGTACTTTTACATCCCATTTTAACTGCCTTTACCCTTATTGCTTTAAACACATTTGCAAATGTTTTTCGCTATCAAAATAAGTACAACAGATACAACCCAATGGAAAAATCTAGTAAGACTCATTTGTCTCCTTATTTGACGCACCATTATCTGCCTCTGGGCATTATTGTAAAGAGTCATGTATAAAACTAACTACATGACTTTATACATGTCTGTATAAATATATACAATATACAAAAATATAAATATACAATTCAAAAACTGGAATAATTTGAAATATTGACTCTCTAAAATGAACAAACACGCTAAAAAGCACAGTTAATTATGTTTTTATGGTAGTACTGAGAACAAGCATTTGGAAACACCACTGAGAACCCTGTAAAATTACGTTATGGACCAGTTCTTGGACACTTGCATAAGAAAACATTGTTATGTGTCATCTAAAATGTGTCATGTTGGTTTGTCAGTAATACATACCCCGCTATTAAGATTTAGCCATGATAATAAGATGCAATGTGCATGATTTATTATGGTATTAATGGTCAGCTGCAGCCATTTTTCTTCTGGTTCAACAAAATGCCAGTGTAGTTTTTCTGTTTCGTATTATATTACCAATAGCAATTAGCAGTAGTGCATGGTGGATGGTAATTCGTTGCCAAATCAACATGCCGAACACCATTTAATGACCAAAAAGAAACACAAATCCTTCCAAAACCCTGTAAACATTTAATGGCTTTGTTGTGTTGTTTCCAGTCATCATCCTGAAGCAGCTAGGAAACTGCAGACCAGAGAACCGGTCGAGCGAAATGAAATCAGGGGGTGCACTTTCACTGGGCCGTTTCATTGGAAGAGCTTTGGAAATAAAGGGAGAAAGCCGAGTGCCAGCTAGGGGCCGGAGATTTGGAAAGAAACAATACAACAGTGCAGTCCGTAATCTACATCCAAAAATACAAAAATGCCCTTCCTCCTGAGATGTAGCAAAGCTCATGGGGTACAGCACACAATGTGGCTTCGATTGAAATGGCTGGGCTTTGGCCTGCCAATTTCCCCTGAACCGCTCCCTCATTCGGGCAATTATGCTCTTAAAGGTTTTAAGGGTTTTACACTTGCCTAGAGCTACGAGAGAGAGCTGCGAGAATAAAACGAGCCATTTTTAAAACACATGATCCTCGAGAGGTAGTGCGATTTCCAAAAAGACAGGTTAGGATCAGGATTTACAGCATAATGCAGTATTTATGAGCCCAACGCTGCCAGTGTGAATGGGCGACCGCTCTTACTTGACCTTTTATTGGTTTAGTGGGAGTATCTGTTCGTGAGTCAAAAAAGGTCCATGTTAGTTTGGCCTTTAATGAGAGGTAATGGTAATTCAGATAAAAATAAATAAATTTTATAGACAACAGTGTGGCAGAAACCAAACAGAGCAGCATTTATTAGACCAGCCATGTCAATGTGACTGACTGACCGCTCTTGTGTTGGCGTGGGTTCACCACCCATGTTTTTCCATTAATGGTGGAGAATGAGCTAAATCCAGACATTCATTTTATCTCAATACTTACAGTTGAATCTCAATACTTATTAAAATACGATTTGCCTTTTTCCAATTCAAATGTTTCAGTAATTGACTTCAAACAGAATGTGTCACAACTCTCTAAAAGGAGGCGAGAGGTGAAAACACACATTTGTAACTGATACATGCTAATGCTAATAAACACCCTGATCACTCGGTCCTCTCGATCTGGACCACCTTTATGCAAATTAGATGGTAACTGATTGGGTCCCACCCAGCATGCAGTCACATGCTGAGACTGAACACTGACCGGTAGCTGTAATGTATGTATTTAAAGTGCAGGACATTATTATCTTACATTCATTTTTGGAGGTTAAAAAATAATATAAGGCCTTTTTTAGGCCTCTAAACTAGCCTCACTTTATGAAATATACAAACTCCACCCTACAACAAGCACACATGGGTCTTTACTTACTGTGATATGGGTCCTTGCTATTTTTGTTCTTTTAAACAATCCTGAAATGTGGAGTGCAGCACATTCAGCACCCCCATTTCCCAAGTCCCAGCATAAGTGTTCTAATTTTACTGACCTCACCAAAAGGCAACAAATAAGGAATCAAGACTCAGGCAATGATTTAAAATAAAAATATTCATAGTGGTTTCTATCGTTTCTGACACTGTATGACACATGTTCTGTTTAAAAACTGTGTCATGCAATGTCAGAAACTCCATAAGCAAGTCTATTTGGGATTACTTACAGTTTGAGGCAAGTATGTGACGACTTATGCATACAGCATGTACAGTATGGGAAAAAATTGTGTCCAATATTTTGGCTGAACTATCACTTCAAAGCAAATTCAGCTTCACCAAAAAGGAAAAAGAACCATAAAGTTCTGAGAATGGAGGCCAAATGTCCATGTTCGCTCTGTTGGACCAGATGTCTTTTGTTCGTATGGACTTGTTAAAGATTTACGGCGGGCCATCAGATATACATTCGCTTCCCCATACGGTCGACTGCACACAGAGGGTGGACTGTCACCACTCGGAGAAGGCCTCAAAGGAGAAATATTCCAGAAACTTTTTTACGATTTGTAATCTGCTGGGGCTCAGAGAAATGGATTATGTCATTTAATAAAGGGCCTTTTTGAAAGTCTTGACCTTCGGGGTCAATAAAATGAACAGGATCCCGAATATTCATCTGTTATTCTAATATCCTGCTCTTTTTGGGCCATAGGAACATGTCAGTGGAACAAATCACACACATAGTACCACACATCCTCGGCATGTTAATAATAATCTAATCAAATTGAAGAAGCCTGCTGAAAATTCAATTTCACGTCCTTAATCCTGTCTGAAACACCACTCGCCTGAGCAAACAGCCATCAAACAAAAGATCCCCATCATCTGCCACTTTATTGGGAGATCCGGAGCGCTCGGTCTTTATCTTCGCTGCCTTTGCCACTTCAGAAACACAATAAACCTGACCATAAAAAGCCGCCCGGGGTTAGCCACAGGAAGTGTGTGAGGAGTCCCGCCGGGCCGGACCTGGGAACATTTCCCAAAGCCGTAGGGGGTCTATACCCGCTCAGAATGGACGGAAAAATGCCCAACGACTTCATTTCCTGACGTTATTCTAGCATTCTGTAATTCAGTGTCTGTCTAGTATCGTTAAAGGGATAGTTTAGTGGTCAGCTAGAACATGTTTGCTGTCCAAAATTTCCTTCTTTCTGCTGGAGCTACGAGGCTAGCTAGTGTTAGCTTATACCACAGGAATTAGCATCTTCAAACGATAAACCTCACACATTTGGCTTATGCCATGCTGAGTTGTTAAATAACCTCAAATAGACCCTGACACACAGATATGGACATATTTCAGGCCTCAAAATTTCTGCTATTACTGTTTTAGCTATGCTAACATACTTTGGTCTGTTCTTTTTAAATATCAGTGTGTCCAACTGTATCAGAAACCATATAACCAAGTCTGTTTGAGATTACGTAACAACTGGACATGGTTAAATAGGCTTGCTTGGTGTCTGAGGCACCCTTATCTGCAAAAACAAACAAAGTAAAGCCCCCCAAATAGCTGCTATTACTGTTTTTAGCTATGCTCTGTATGACACGTTAGTTAACAGTGTGTAGTACTTTGTCAGAAACCACATAATCAGGTCTATTCAACTCAACAACTGGACATGGTTAAATAGACTTACTCAGGGCCTGAGGCACAGTTTTCTATATAAAAAAAAATCAGACCACAGGATGGCTATTATTGCTTTTTAGCTATGCATACTTTTGTCCATTCTTATAAACAACAGTGTGTCCTACAGTGTCAAAAAACACATAAACAAGTCTGTTTCAGATGACTTAACAACTACACACATCGTTATATACAAACACAAAAAGCTGGATGGCTGCAATTACTTTAGCTATGATCTATACGACATTATAGAGTATAACATTGTTACAGAGTGTCCAACGGTGCAAGAAACCACATAATCAGGTCTATTTAAGATTACTCAATGACAATGTGAGCATGTGATGATTTAATCAAGCGGTTTGCACAGTGTTCATTAGCAATTACCTAATTAGTTTAGATTCCAAGTGTAAAACCAAAGCTTCAGACACCAAACCAGTCTGATGGACTACGTTTAGGATGAGGTAAAAATTGCATTGGGTTTTTCACCAAGCTGTTCCTTCCACTGGATGGCCTATAGGTGAACAGGCAGTGCTGAGAAAATGTTTGTATCATGTGTAGGATGCCTGGATGATTACTTCACTACATGCTCCAGTGCACAAGAAAAAAGTGAGGGGGTGGAGGAGGGGAGGACAAGCTTGTAAAAGCTCAGACTCTCTGCCTCGTGTAAGGAGCCATGTGCCGGTAACCTCCACCTGTTTCGTATTTTGCAGCCTCGAAATTTTTGGCCAAACGAGTCAGGGAAGAAGGAATGAGGGGTAACTGTGAGCCTTAAGATAGATGGATGCAGCCCCTCCTTTCCCACTCCATGCCACCCCCCCGCTTTTCTTTCTCCCTCCAGGGTTAGAGCGTCTACCGCTCGGATTCCAGCAGACTCTGGCCCTCGGATATTTGTCATCCCTCATCTCTCCTTTGATCCCAACGCAAACTTCTGCCTTCCAAAGCTCCATCTTCTCTCGCTCTCCCATCATCCTTTTCTAATTAAGGACAGACTCGCTCTGCACACTCAACCCGGTCGACTCCATAAGCCCAAGTGTAATCAAGCCAGAGCAACCTTTCCATAAGAAAACCAAAGTGTATTTGTGCATGAGTGGTGGGGGTAGGGGGGCAGTGAACTTTATTTAACCCTTAGAAGAATAGAAGTTATTGTTTTTTCTTTGCCATAATATTCCAGTGTACTCAGTTTGCATAACTGAATATGTAATCAGCGGTACCACTTCACAATAAGACCACCCTTATAAAGGGTTTATAAATTATTTATAATCAGATCGTTAATGAGGTTGTAGATAGTTTATAAATCATTAATACGCATTAATAAACAAGGTATAACAGTTAGTTAATGGTCGTAGCATGTTAACACATACCTGTGTTAAGCTGACGGTTTAACATTCTGTCTGAGAAAGACACAAGACAAGCTAACTAGCAAGATCTGAGATCTCACCCAAAAGTGAGTCTTCGTTGTAAAACGTCTCATAAATGATTTATAAACTGTCTAAAACCTAATTAACAACCTGATCATTTACAGAAATCATCTATAAACCCTTTATCAGGGTAGTCTTATTATAGTGTTATCAGTTCCTTGTACTTTTCATTTACATAATAAATGATCTCCCCGTCTACCTACACACACATCTGCATGCGAATTAATTAATATAAAACTAATATGACAATAATTCATAATTGGTCATTTGGAAATGCTCTGTTTTAGAGAAATGTAGCGAGTTTTATTTACAGTGGTAGTGAATGGAACCAGATGTCCAAAGCCTCTAAAAGTTCCCTCATACAAAGTTATTACATGAAATGGTCATGAATACACTACTCGATGCATGAGACATTTTTTATTTGTTTCATGATAGTTCTGAGATGGTTCTTTGCCTAATATATTTAATAAATCAGTACCTGGTTTAGCGATACATGCAGGGCGTTGTGAGGCAAAGTAGTCCCCAAAGAAAACTGGTTTTGTTCAGAATTGCCACTATTTTACCATCAATATTTCATATAAACACATGTAGCTTCACTGGTGGGTTTGCATAGTAAATAAAATGGCTATACATGTGTTGTAGACATGACCACTGGTTCCATTCACCACCTCTGTAAAGAAATCCATGTTTCTCTACAATGAACCATTTAACATCAAATCTACTCAGACTAACTTACATCTCAAAAAAACTGAATTATGAAATTTTGACAAATAGAAGGACTTTTCCTTTAATTCCAGGAAACATTGTGATAACTAGGGCTCAGCGTTTGTTGCTTTTAAAAGGGCAGCCCAACGAGTGGGTTGCAAATGGTAAGAAATCCTACTAAACATCTAAACAACCCACTAACATGATGTAATTTAGCTCTGCATTCCTAAAATGTTAGCACAGAAGGTAATAAAGATGTTTTCTCTGGCGGGCGCTTTGCTGCGGTGTTTGAGGCTGGGTTTGCTGTGTTGTGCTTATGGCAGAATCCCTCACTTTAATCTGCATACATCTGTCCCACTCTAATTTCGGATAATGTGCACGCCAGGAATTATGCAAACTGTAAACAAGACTTCAGATGTACGGCATTCCAAGTATGAATATTTTTTCCCTCTCTGTTATGGCTCTGGGTGATATACACTCAATGTAATGTGGTTTACGCTCACCAGCCAATTTATTAGAAATCCTGACCTTGTATAAGGTTAGACCCTGTTTACACCTGGTCACTTCATATGACCCGTATCTGGATTGTATCTTGTTCAGATTTTAGCCACATGTGTTTACACTTGGTGGTCTAATGAGTATCCAGACACCCAGACTGAAATCCTAATGCTATGTGGTGAATATGCAAATCAGCTTGTATATAACAGCCAATCACCTGCGATGCTTCTTGTTTTTCTGAGCTGTTCAAAAGAAAAGCCCAGTTTTGTAGCGACACAAGCAGTGTTTAAAAGAAGAGTCTGTTTAGAAGAATGAACAAGGTGTGTTAAAACACAGTATGTTGTAGCGAGACGATGAAAAACATGAGCGGCCCATCCAGAGTGGGATAGTAAGCTCAAGTTAGATGATGAACTGAAAGAGCAGCGATGCCTGTGGTGATGGTTCAAAGGGCAGTCTCTTCCATAACAGAACAGCAGGGGTCACTGTAACAGAACAGGGAGGGGTTTTGGGTTTCGACTGTGCGATGGATATGTTCCTGATATATAATAATCTTGATACTCAATACACAGGAAGTGACCAGGTGTAAACAGGGTCTTAGGGGCTGTAGTCCATCCTGCTTATAAATAATACTTCAGATTCACTGTACGTTGGACATTCAGCATGGCAGTAGCTAGAAATAACTTTAAATATATTAAATAAATTAAATTATTAATGTACTATTTGACTATGATCACAGAGCCATCAACAGAACATGCCATGTAAAATCTATGTCATGTGCACAATTGTGGATTTAAAGCAACATACAGCATGCGAGCAGCTGGGCTTCAGCCTGCAGATGTATTGAAGCTCATGGGATGCTTTGTGCTTGCTTTGACTAAAAACCACAGGTTATTTTTTGTTTTTGAAAAAAAAAATGGAAATTCGAACCCTTAAATAGAAATATTAAATTTATTATTTTATTTTATTAATCATAATGCATTTGTTTATTATGTAATTACATAGTGTTGCTATGGGAACCTTGTATACCCAAAGTTGCAACTTTACAAGAGAAGGAAAACACATTCTTAATTTTCAATGGAGATCAATGTAAAAAGATTTTATTTTGAGTCATTTTGGACCATTTCTGTTTATCCGGAAATTTCACCACAATGTAAAAGGCATCTGGAATTTCCAAATTATGTTAAAAATGAAAAACGATCAAAAATTTGGGATAACATGTAAATCAAATTTAGAGCCAAAAATCCAGGCATCTTAAAGGTTCAAAAATAGAAAATGTCTGCAGATAATGTGCAACATTATGATGTCCGGTTTAAGGCTAGTGCAGAGTCCGGCAGAATGCCCTTTGGAGTGAGTTGTGACTCCGTTAGCTCTATATTACGGCTAATCTGCTGTTCCAACACCCAGAGCACCGAGGCGCGGTGGAGCGCGGCCTGGCCAGCCGTTCGTTATGCTTCCGCATGTCATCTCATTCTCTCCTCTCTCCACTCGGCTGCCCCTGACCTTCCCGCAACAAAGGAGGTGGTGAGTTAAAGGCTTCCTGGCCTTCCGGGCATGTGCTGAAGTGCTGTCAAGCTGTGTGATTCCGCTTCACACCAGGGGACACTGATACCCTGGATCATCTCGCGCAGCACGAGGAGGTGAAATTAAACACCCTCCATTAACATACGAAGAAAAAAAAAATCCCCTTTATGTAGCACAAAGCTAAGAGTCTACAGAGAAACATCTGTCACGCTAGCTGTGACCTTCTCTGCCCCCTGAAACCTCAAGTCAGCAGTAAAGTAACAGCTGGAACGTGAAGAGGTTTTTGTCACTGTCATCTCGAAACCTCATTATTCTTAACATCTGCATATTTTTTCACTTTTTGCCGTTTTAAAACAGATAAAAGCCCCAACAGGCCTGAGATATAACCTTATTACATTGGGACAAATTAGGACATTTTTTTTCTTCTCCTATTTCTGAGATGCGAGGTTTTTTTTATTACGTTGCTCTTTTTTCCCCAATTAATGCAGTTCCTTGTGCTCTTCGAAAGACAACTTAATATAAAATACAAAACAAATAACACCTTAATATGGTCTTTTTTATTGGATCGCTGTCCTGTCCATCAGGATCGTCCATAGGAGGGAGCAGTAATTGCGATGGTGAAAGTATGAAGGCTGGATAAGCGGGCGTGGTGATTACAGTGAGGCAGGGCTCTTGCTCAACACAGCTTTGAGAAGCAAAACATAACACCACAATGTACATCCTTCCTTTCACCCAGTTCCACATTAACAGAGTAAGAACAGAATAAGAGTCAGATGCTGCAGTGTTGCTTCAGAATGAAATTCATACCTTTCAAGAGTCCAGCAAGTGGTTAGCATTAGAAAGCTAACACCACTCCTGGCTGGAGCATCCACCTAGAGTCCGTCAGTGCAGACATAACTTCAAAAAAGGCAGGTGTAGTTGCCAATAACAACGCAAGAGAAAACATAATAAACAAAACTACATTAACTGGAACAATCTAGCCATCCAAGAATTTGAAATGTGAAGACTCTGCCATTTTGGTGTATTTCTGCATTTGTGTTGAGCCACCCTTTACATTTTGCTTTGAATCACCTTGTTCGTGCAAAAATGCTCTTTTATGCCTCTCACTCAGCATTCAGCACCACCAGTATACTGATCACAGCCCTGATCATCTGGAATCATCTGCACCTGTTTCTTCACTGGATCAGGCCTTAAGTTAGAAGTGCCTGAATGATTCATACGTAGGTCTGTATGTGGCTTAACAAACCTCTGAAACTGGTCAGATTCAGGGACTGGACTGAAAATGAGAGTCTTTGAAAGTCTAGTTGCTTTATAAAGTATGCTATTTTCAGGGGTGTGCTGTAAAATTGTGAATCCGTACAAGGAGAGAGAGTGAGAGAGAGACATTGTGTGTAGAGGTGGTCAGTCGTCCAACCAAATCTGTGCTGTTTGTGCCTTTTGGCTGGAAATTAAAGAAGTTCTACTAACGCAGTATAACCAGAACCCATTCTGCCCATGTGAAACTGGGAGTTTGTACCAAAAGGAAAATCAAAATCAAGGTTTGCATTATTATTAGTAGTATTCATTTATTCATTCAGTCTTTCATTCATTCATTATCTGAGACTCTCCAGGACACTGTCCCGACTTTATGAATAGGAATTCCCAGCTGAGGGTGGCATTTTTGAAAAATTGACATTTAAAACCTTCAGTCGAATGCAGCAAGATTTTCACATTTGTTGCATTTTCTGCCAAAAATTCTACTTGCTGTGGACAGAGTTGCATGACTGGGCTTCAAAACAGAGTCTGGGGTTTGGAGAAATGCCGGTACAGTAGGATAAATTGTGGTGAGGAGGCTACCAGCCCACTCCGAGTGCTCGTGGGTCTTCAACAGCACACAGAGCTTTCATGCAAAAGATTAATTGAACAGGGTCCTGATTCTTACAGGTACAAATTTGGGTGTTCGACTCCACGCAGCAAGAGCCGCTCGTGCTCTCAGTGGTTAAACATTATTAATAGCATTCTCCATTCTGAAATAATTGTGCATTTGCTACTGTTCAGCCACACAAAGCACTTAATAATTCCAGCATCATTAACTTTTCCACATGGGTCCCTTCATATTTCTCATAACCATCCAAATAGAGCTGTGAGAATAAAGCTTGCAGGCAAAGATCTAAGAACTGTGTTGGGCTGGTACTGCTGTAAAAGTGATTTTCCCAAAGCTATTCTGAAATGAGTCATTATTATTATTATTATTCATATAGTTACACATGCAGTACTGGAAATATATACACTGTATGTCCTAACGTATCCAGCAACGGTGTCAATAAACCCAATTTACTAGGGGCGGCTTTTCAGACCCGCCGAAAAACTAAATATACAATGGAAAACCCTGTAACAATTATTTTATCATGAAAATGCAACCTTTAAGTAGTTTTGTTTGACCTTTAAGTAGTTTTTGTTTAACCTTTAAGTAGTTTGACCTTTAGGTAGTCTTGCTGTAGGTGCTTTCGGGGGTGGACAAGGGTCAGCATGGGTACTCTGAATGGTCCACTGGTTCACTGACTGTCCTTCCTTGGAGCACTTTTGGTAGGTTCTGACCACTGCATACTGGGAACCCCCCACATGATCTGCTGTTTTGGAGATGCTCTGACCCAGTCATCCAGCCATCACAGCTTGGTCTTTGTCAAAATACACTTTTCCACAGGTCCACATGAACCGTGCTGTACCTAAACCATACTGCGATGACATTAAAGTTGTAGTATGCTTTGATTTTCCATTGTATCTTAGCCCCATTCTCTCTTCAGTTCATGGCCAGTCATCATCGCAAAATCGCGCCCAATCAGTCAAGTTTTTCTGTCAGAGTCGCTTTTGTTATTGTGCTTTTATTTTTTAAAGCCTTGTTTGAGCTTTTTCTCTGTATTGTTTAGCTAACTTGTCAGTGATGTCCCGGTTCACCTTCACATTTTTCACAGCGTACAATGTGGTTCCTTGTGCCAGTGGAAAAGCGCCATATGTGTCTCAGATATTTAGACTCTCTAAATTTTCTTGCTTCCAGCATCAACCTCAAGAACTGACTGTTCATTTACTGGCTAATATCTCTAACATGTACCAGAACTAGAACCAGACCTCACTGATGGTCTTGTGACTGCAGTCAAACCCTCACAGCAATGTTCCACCATTTAGTGCCATCCCAGATAAGTAGAGGCTGTTAATGCAGCAAAGAAGGAGGGGGATCAGATTCGCCCCATTATTGTCCTTGATCTCAGAAGAACCGCTGGTGATCAGGTGTCGGCAGTGTATCAGTGTAACAGAGAAGGGAGAAGAAGCTCTGGCCTGAAACGAGTGCCTCACTCTACAGAAATGCTGTGATTCATAAACAGTTGGAAACATTAATCAATAAAAATGAAAGGGGCTTGTCATTATGTCTGACAAGAGAGTACATGTTTTCCTCTTGGCCTGTGGTGGAAAGAATGTCGTGAGGGGGAGAGAAAGAGAGAGAGAGAGAGAGAGGTGGTGGGACATAGAGGGAGAGAAAGAGGAAGAAAGAACGAGAGAGAGAGTGAGAGAGAGACAGGGAGGGGGGAGAGAGATGGTGGGACATAGAGAGAAAGAGGAAGAGAGAAAAAAGAGAGCGAGAGAGAGAGAGACAGAGAAAGGGAGAGAGAGAGAGAGAGACGGTGGGACATAAAGGGAGAGAAAGAAGGAGAGAGAAAGAGAGTGAAAGAAAGAGATAAAAGGGGAGAGAGAGGGAATGAGAGAAAGAGAGTGAGAGATGCTACTGTATAATAAAAGCGGAATATTCCGGCATCCCAGAACCTGTCAGTTCATCACTATTGTACATGAACACACACATACAAACACTTACAAACACACACATACACACAGACACACACAGCAACACGAGTAACAGTGCAAACATATAGTGAGGCACAGACAGAGAGAAAAAAGAGATGGAAAGAGAAGGAGAAAGCACATACAAAGAGAAGGTGAAAGCGAGCACATACAAGGAATTTGATTCCGGTCGATGGTGTCTCTCAAGCACAACAGTGGAAAACAACAACAATATGTAAAGATACAATGAACAATACACTAAACAAAATAATATACAATAATATACAATCTACAATATAAATACACAATATGGATTTATATTTATAAATATAAAGATAAATGTTAATATATTTATATAAGTATAATTTGTACATATATTATTTGTACATATATGTTTATATATA
>JBBPCZ010020404.1:0-14426 GCA_037974445.1 Brycinus macrolepidotus
TCTCTCAATACTGACAGATTTCAGGTGATCTCCTGGCTTTCTATGCCATTTTGCACCTTGTTATCTTCATGTGTTCAGTACTTATTCCCTGTGTCATTTCACTTTATTTATTATGACTCAGCTTGTATACTTAAATGTTCTGATTTCTTTGTGTGAATTCAATATTTGGCTTGATGGCAACATGTGGTGGAGATTTTGTGTCAATAGCCCACTTAGAAATCCCCTTACTGATAAAAATGCTGATGTGTCAAATACTTTTCCCTGCTGTATGTTAACTTCCCCATCCACCCAGGCCATATATGGTAACTAAACTGCAAAAAAGTTTTTGAGATGTGTCAAAACCAACACATTTACATATATCTTCTTATTCAGTCTACAGCAGTTTGGCCCTGCCCTTTCATCTTGAAGTTCTAAGGAGTGTTTCGTGCTTATGCTGCCTTTCGAATGAGCTGCAATACAGCCAATAAGAAAAAGGATTGTTTACATATATCAGTCTTAAAGACATGGTAACAAAAACAGCCTTTTTAATTCTAAGAGATAAACAGACGTTGGAAAATGAATCAGAATAAGAAAACTTGATTGATCCTGGAGGAAACTGATTGATGTTCATGTAGGTAAGAATTACGATGAATTCTGAATTATATCCATACGAATGTCTTGGAAAAATGAAATAGAAATAAAATGCAGAACATGGGCCATTTAAAAACACCTTGGTGAATCAGTGTGAAGATTGGGGAAAAAAAATTAGTTTATTTGGTTGCATAAATACTTCAGTTCACCAAAACACTCAGTAACACTCATTTGGAGCTGTGATTGGTCACCCTGTCAAAAACAATTTTGATTGGGAAGAATTTCATTTGCATATTGTAGTCTTCTCTTGGTTCACAGGCATACATCCTTCACGCAAAGTTTAGTACTGAAGATGGAGTGAAAAAACCTAAATTAAATAGATAAAGAAAAAAGTACCCTTATGTCAAATAATGTTGTGGGATATAATATAAATGCAGAGATTGGTTGATATTCAGTATTTTCATTTTCTTTCTGAGTATCATTTATTCTTTAACAGAATTGCATTTCTAAGAGGTCTAACCTGAGGTTTTGATTCCGTTGTTCACCATCAATGATAAATTGCAATGATACATTTCTTAAAATATCAAAGCCTGTACCTGACAACTGGTCCTTGCATCTATTTGTGAATGTTAGCATATGCACAGTAACATCTCCAATCCCCTCCTCTGGTTTAACAACAGACTTTAGTCTTCCCAAGTCATGCTGCGCCTTTTTAAATTTATTTTTAAAGAGGACATTTTAGAGATAAACAACAGAAGTCCACAGCAAATAACAGTCCAATTTAAGAACTCGTCCCTTCTTATTGTCTTATTTACTTTTTATGCTTTAATGTGTTTTATAAAATTTTTTATATCTATTTTGCATGCATGGATAGTGATGTATATCTAAAATAAAAATAATACATAATTGTATAAAAATGAAATAAAATAAAATTAAACAATAAATAGAAATAAATTAGAAATTAGGCCCCATGGTGGCACAGTGGGTAGCACTGTTGCCTCACACTTAAAAGGTTGGGGGTTCGAATCCGGGTCCTGTCCTTGCTCTTGTGTGCGGAGTTTGCATGTTCTCTTCTGAATTAACCGTGTGTGTGAGTGAATGGTGTGTGTACATCCTGTGGTGAGCTGGCGCCCCGCACAGGGTGAGTCTCTGCCTCGTGCCCGTTGGCCCTGGGATGGGTTCTGGATACCCGTGACCCTAGTAAGGATTACGTGGTTGCAGAAAATGAAAAAAGGATGAAATTAGAAATAGCTTAATGAAAGAGAGTGCGTTCACATGTTAATATATCATTTTATAATTTCTCTAGATAAAGACCAGCCAACCTGTTGGGGTCAGATGCCTTCCTTTCAGCTTTTGCCTTCTTTTAATTTCTGGTAATTTTATGCACACAATCTCGGCTTTTGTAACTTACTGTAGTAAAACACTTTTGGATATAGGCAAACAGCTCTCTCAACAGCTCTGGACACCTTTTAAGTGCCTTGGTGTCCAGATCTCTGAGGGCCTCACCTAGTCACAACACCCAAACACAAAGGCGAGGCAGCGTCTTTACCATTTCCGACAACTTAGGAGGTTTAGGAGAGCAATCTGGATCACTAAGGACTCTTCCCATCCCAACAACCACCTGTTCCACCTCCTAAACTCAAGCAAATGGTTCTGCAGCCTTATGGCCTGGACTGAAGACTCAAGATGAGCTTTCATGCTCAGGTCATAAAACTCCTCGACCAGGACACACCTTACATTCACTCACTAGCACTCCACATACAATAATGCCTTCTTCACTTTTTCTTGCTATAAAGCACATGACCATTCACCATTTGCACAAACATTTTTCCGTTTGCACATCTTCTTTTTATTGTCCGTTATAAACATTTAGTCTGTAGTTTGTATATATTGTTTACATTTGTATTATTTTTTTTGTATTATTTGTATAGTGTACTTTTTATATTGTACCATTATAGCTTTTATTCTAGTGTTTTTTGCTGCTCTTACCTTTGTACTGTTCACTTTCTGCTGTAGCAATGCAAATTTCCCACTTGTGGGTCTAATAAAGGTTTATCTTATCTTAATTTGTCAATTTATTCTATATATTATTATTTTTTTTCTACCTTCTAGTTATTGTGTAGGAGCACTTCAGGGTTACATTTCACTGCACATTGTATATGCATAATTGTGTATGTGACAAACATCTTGAATCTTGCTATTGTGGAAGAGTCAGTTAGTAGGCATTGTCTAGTAATTCCTTACCACCAGATATCAGTACGCCAAATAAGTATTTGTTAAGATACCCTAAGTGAAAGTTGACATTTTCTAAAATTGAAGTAGTAAATTGGAAAGATATTTTCTATTTTTATCTAATGGATAATATTTAACAAATTGGTTCAAATAATGACGTATTTGTGATACCTATAAAATTCTCCCTGCATAATAACAACTTTACATATTCTAGAAGTTGAAAATCTTAAAATCTTAAAATCAAATTCAACTGGCAGATTAGCCTGAACAGACATGTAACTATTCACCAGACTTATCCGCATCAATATCTTAATTAGACTTTCACCTTTCGCATTCATTCATCTGTGGGAGATCGTTTTCTGAGTGTTTGCAGTTTTCCCTTGTGATGTGATCGGCGGTCTTTCCCCGCTTGTAGTACTAGGTCGATCATGTTCAATGTTCCAGCGCATCAGTCTCTGGCTTCCTGCCATGTGGATAAGAGTTGAACATGTCTCTGATCTGACTCAGTTGGAGCAAGTACGACTGTAACTTGAAATCCCGCAACACCTTATCTTCTGTCGCATTCTGATAGAGGTCTGTAACATCATTGTAGAAAACACACAGTTTAGCTGGTTAGGGGGGTTGAAATGTAATTTTTTCCCTGTAAACTTCACTCGCCTCTTAAGGATTGTGAGTGGGTAATCATGGTCCACGTAAAAGCAGGTTATTGTGGCAGACCTCCTTCTTCTTCCAGCCTTCACATATTACCTCATCTTTTATTCTAAAACTCTTGAACTTGGCTTTGGGTGCTAGAGCCCTCTGTGTTCTTTTGATTTTAAGTTCTGTATCATGTGGAAGAACGAGAGTCTCTCAGTAGTCTCTCTTCCACGTCTTCGGATATTCATAGATCCGAATATTGTGTCTACGTGCTCTTCCTTCGTAGTTGACAAGTTTGGCCTCCATGTTCTGTCACTGTAGGAGCAATTTCAGTAGCATTGATGCTGCTTGCATTGCAGTTACTGTTACATTTACTTGCCCCTCAGCCTTCTCCAATCTGTCATTTGCCTCTCGTTTGCCTCTCCATAAGTTGTTATTTATATCCCGTCTGAAGACCCTGAGTTTGATTAGTATTCTTCGTGAGATAGCTTCTCTCGCCTCTTCCTCCTCCCTTTCCTTGTGCGTCAGCGAGCTACTTTGACTAGCGTTGTTTTGTGGCTTCTTTTTGTCAATATTTTTGGTCGTAGACATAGTTTTCCTACTTCTTGTAGCAACCTTGCATTCCATTATGTACATAAACATCCTCCTCGATAATCTAGGAAATATTTTCGGGATTAATTTATTAAACCATTGGGGAGCACAGAAATCAAGCTGCCATCTTATCCTATATGACCTGGAAGCATCTCCAATCTATATGTTCTTTTTTTTTTTTTTCAAAAAATTTAGTTAGAACAGGTCATTTGAGTAAAAAGGTACATGGCAATGAACAATAAATGAACAGAGTGATAACATTTACTTTATTTTTTTTACATTCTCAGCCCTAGGGATGCACGATATGGACAAGTATTCCAATTATACTGCTACATATTTGATTATGATGCCTTTTAAAATATTAAAGGGCTCGTATCATCACTTGTCTGGAAAGGCTTAAAGGATGTAAATATTGAAGTTTGAATAAAGTTTCGAAATGTAGTTCCCCAATCATATAGTCCATTTATGGAAACTACGCTGCAATAAGCAGCCTGTTTTATAGTTTCTGTGATGTCACAAAGCCAACACATTTACATCTATCTTCTTGTATAGCCTACAACATTTTAGCCCTGCCTGTTCATGCTGAAGTTCTAAGGATTGTTTTAGCCCGGTGCTACTTTTTGAATCTTCTATACAGGACAGCCAATCAGGACAGCCTGTTTAATTTTAAAGGATAAAAAGAGATTAGAAAATGGTCATGTAAGAATGAATTATGATGCATTATAAATTATATTTTTGGTACACAAACCTGAACAAACTTCTGGAAAAATGTGGTAGAAGGAAAATGTAGTATATGAGCACTTGCCAAAGAAGGTGCTTTTAATGGTTAAAGACTGCTAAAAATGTACTTTTGTTGGATTATATGAATCCCTTGATTAATCAGAACACCCATTAACACTCACCTGTACCTGTGACTTGTCACCATGTCAGAAACAAATTGGTTACTGGTTCGTGTGAACCAAGTCACCAGTGCTTGAAATGTTCCACATAGGAAGACTTTAAATGTTTTTTTTAAAAAATATTTTATGTTAAAATATAACTGGCAAACATACACTGATAATCATACAAAATGCATGTTATATTAATAGGCTGGCTGGCTACTGGTTTAATCAATTCCCACAGACTCTGTCAGAGCTGGTTCATACACATGCACACTGTGACAAATGTTGATACATACTGAAATATTTGTAGAAATCACACTCTTGTGTGTTATTCAAGTTACTAAACATGACAGAAGACCTTCTGGGTTGATATTGTAAGGGGAATTAAGGTTTAACATTACCTTAGTAGAACATATGCAGTAGACATGAACTTTAGGTGAGGAGGCCCCAAGTCAAGTCTTGCTTGCGGCCCCAAAAAGGCTAGGACTGTCACTATATGGAGCCCTACTCAACACAATATGTAAGTTTCCTTTTATGTGTCTTACTGGGAACTGGTCTCTTATGGGAAACCATTGTTTAGGTTTGGTGCATTTTCTTTTGTCAATACAACACTTAGTATCCTAATAACATTTGAGGTCTTTTCTTCATGCAGGACATCTGAAAACTCTAACTGAACACTACTGGACACCATTTGTGGAGAGCCCACATTGACTCATCCATACAAGTTTTGGATTTAGGCCTGGAAGGGTCATTGCAAAAATATTGTTTCTGTGGTCTGTAAAACAGTTTTGTCCATAGGAATGCTCTGAATCATTGTTACCATAAGCTGGCTTTAGCTTCTAAACAGAGTTTACTACTTGCTCTAAAATGTTCTTGCATTTGACAGTGACTATGATTCTGAGAATGCTGTGTATTATCAAAAAATGTGCAGATGCAATGTGGATTAAGTTGAATGATCATTCATTTTTTCAACCAAACCTGTTTGTTTTCTTGTTTGTGGCCCTATTTGAATTTCCGTTCTGTTTTGGTCCAAAAAGCTGGATCTAAACAAAGCCTCACAACTATCCAGGTGGTTGTGTATGGACTAAGATGAGAGATGAGCTCCTGTCTAAATGTGTTATGCTGTCTTTTTAACATGCCCTTGCCATTTCCCCTTGTGAGAATCTCTAACTCCATCTTAAGGACCATTCTGTTTGATTGTATTAACTTAAGTGATGTTTTTTTGTTTTTATAGTAGTGTCCCACATTAGATATTCCTCACAACACTGTTTTGACTGATTGAGCATGTTGAAACAGTGTTGGCGGCTTGCCATGAGAGCTTTTGGATTAGCCACTTTGCCTCGGGAATCAGTATAGGAGAAAAGAAACGAAAGTGAGCAAAGCAAACAAACAACCAAACTGACCAAAGCATCTGTGACAAAAAAGTAATACAGTTTTAAATGCATCAAATTAATTTCCTAAAAGCACATTTAGCAAATAACCCCTATATTTAATTTCCTATTTCCTAGATATGCCTCATGAACCACTGGGAATCAGCTGTTAAACAGTAACTTCTAAGGCTGTGACTTTTCACTTTTTAAGTATTTTTATTTTATATTCTCAGTCTAATACTGCCTCAAATTTGTGAATAAGAACAAGGATAAAAAAAAGCTGGACAGTTTGCAATAAGACCTGAATTTTTATTGTTATTGTTAGTTTACTTTGTTATAGTATTCCATACATTCTGCTTATTTTGTGTTTCATTTATTCTTTTTAATTAAACAGTTGGAAAAAAAATGGGAAAAAGTTGTCCATGATGACTCTGGTAAGTCTGCTTCTTTCTCTCACTTTCTCTTTTTTATTGTTAAAGGTCATCTCTCCAGATTGTCACGAGGATGTAACAATGAAAAAAGATAGTGTGTTTGTCCGCTCCTTCAAAGATGGGAAGTTGTGAGTAGCTTTTAAGTTCTTCATTTCAAACAGTGGTCATTAGTTTAGGATCTTAGAAAAAAATAAAGAGAAATGTCAAGCGAGAAGGCAGACACTATTTGCACAAGAACTGTCAGGTGCAAGTTTGACAGATGGTCAGATTCTGCAGCTGCCAGAAATAGGTTTGACTATAGTTTTTATAACAGATAAAAATACGTCACAGCTAGGGCTGTCAGTATTACTAAAAATCAGTTTAATTTATGCTCTCAATAAATCTCCTTCATGATTAATTTGCAGTTGTGTTCAGCAGTCTGAATGTTTTCCACAATGAGGAGCAATCTCTCCAGAATCATGCACAAATATACTCCTTCGTTATAGATTTGAAAACTAAACCTAAAAATTCAGCTGTTAAAAAATGTTTATGTTTCCTGGTAATGTGTTTGTTTCTGTTCAAACCCACCTGGTAAATGGATACAGGAAAATTGCTTCTAGCTGTTTCAACTTCAGCTTTTGTTCACACCCTATTCCGTCTTGATTTAGCCAGGTAAAAGTGCGTGAATGATAGGGCCTGAAGGAAGCTATTGGGCAGTTGCTGAATTCCACAAATAAACAATTGTTATGTGACTATAATTAATGTTTAAAAATGCAGCTACAGTCATGTGAAAAATTAGGACACCTTTTGAAAGCCTGTGTGTTTTTGTAACATTCTTGGACTTCTGGATATTTAATCTTAATTGTAACAATACTGGGAGATTCAAGTAATATAACTAAACAATTAAAACTGAAGAAAAGACTTTTCAAAATCTTCTGTAAAACGTAATTCTACAAAAATGCCATTTCTGGTGAGGAATAAGTCAGGACTCCCCCATATTTATTCCCACTTAAAATGACTCACACTCAGGTGTATCACATCCGGTGCACATGTTGAGAACATCATTACTCAGCATTTACAAGGAGTCTTGGCCTATTTAAACCTCAGACATTTAGTTTGGTGTGCTCCTGATTGTTAAAGTGAGAGTGAACACCATGGTGGGATCGAAAGAACTGTCTGAGGCCTTCAAAAAAAAAAGATGAGTCTGGTAAAGGATTTAAAAAGATCTCAAAAGAAGTTGAAATCAGCCATTCCACTGTCCGGAAAATAGTCTACAAGTGGAGGACTTTCAAAACAACTGCCAACATGCCTAGATCTGGCTATACAAGCAAGTTCATCCCAAGAGCAGACCACAAGATGCTAAAAGAAGTCTCCAGAAACCCCAGTTATTTCAGCCAAAGCTCCAGAAACCCCTCAAACTTCTCACAGCTGAAAGAATTCTGCATTGAGGAGTGGGGTAAACGTTCCTCAGACCGATGTCAGAGACTGGTAGATGGCTACAACAAGCATCACTTCAGTTATTTCAGCCAAAGGTGGTAACACTAGCTATTAGGGGCTAGGGTGTCCTAACTTTTTCCTCAGTTAGAATTCACATTTTTGCTGATATCTTTTGTTTAATGAGCAAAACAAGGTTAACTTGTGTTGTTTACCTGCTATTAAATCACTTTCTTTTCCAGAGATAAATAAAAACAAGATTAGACATTATGTGAACCTTTCTTAATAAAGAACTGAATATTTAATGGGGAGTCCTAATTTTTTCACATGACTGTAATTTGCTCTACTGCTAGTGGTCTTAGGATGAGGCAGACACGATAGAAAGTTTTACCAAAGCTTTTGATAATCTAACTTTTAGACAGTGAAGTGACACAATAAGGCATTCGGGCAGAGGCTATGAAAACTCCAGCTATACCACTAAGTTGATGCATGTTACCACAAACTCATTCCTTTTGAAAATGTGTCTATTCTCTGAAAGATAAAATGTCACATATCATAGGTTGTTGTCATGAAGTAAATGGGCATAAACAACAATGTACTTTTGTCTTTCAGTCACATAGTTCTACGGAAAGATATCCAAGAACTTGATGGCGAAGTAACCCCAAAAGCAGATTCCAACCTCAAACCAGGTAAACATTCAGCTTAAGCACACACAGATTCACTTACACTGTGAGCATCACTGTTTTTTTTCCCCAAAGGTTAACATAAAACAGCCTTTGGCAAAAAATAGCAATAGCTTTATATTGATTTATGACAAAAGAATTTCCCTCAGGATAAATAAAGTTCTTTCTTATCTTATCTTATTTACAAACAGAATTTCTGGGATCGCTATCATGCATTCTGTATAATAAATAATAGAAAAAGAAAATAAAAAACCTTCTGGCACTTACTATCTTAACTCCATGTTTTCCTTCCTTATGCTTTAACCTCTGACTTTTCTTTGACAGGATCTGTTAAGGTGTGTAACTTAGCTGGCAGTAACTTGAATAGCAGATGTTGATTTAAGTATAGCTTTTCAGGTTTGAAGAACAGATGTGGACTACTTGAGCACTAGTGTACGTCGCTCTGGATAAGAGCGTCTGCTAAATGCCGTAAATGTAAATGTAAAAAATTCTCTTGTCTATGATATGCACTTATAGTGCTGTGAAAAGGCATTTGCGTATTTGTCACGTTTAATTGTCTCATGTCTTGTGACTACCACTGATAAGTTGGTAATCGTTTAAATTAAACATCAGTGCTGGTTATATTATAGTACTGGTGTGATTTTCACTGATACCTTATATATACTTACGTATTTATGTAAGTGGAGTTTTAATATTGATCAGGCCCTGTACAAAGCACAGTGACAACATGCATGCTGGTAGAATAGGACTGTAAAAATATATATTCAAGTTTGTATTGATATGCTTAGGTTTGTGTGTGTGAGAAAGTTATCCCACTAGACAATCTTATTTCATGAAGTTACAGTGTCCCAGGGATTCATGCCTGAGAATTTTAATCTGGAATGTACATTTTCAAAAACTAAGAATAAGATCACCAAAACCAAATAAAAGAACTTGATTTAAAATTTCGTGCTAGACTCTACTGAGGTAGCCACCATTTTTTGCTTCTTTATGCTAATTTTATGAATGTGTGGGTGGGCTGTATGCATGGTTTTCATCAGCACTGGATGCAGCTTGGGATTTCCAGAGAAATGGTACCGTGCCCAGCACATGGAGGACAGTGGTCAAAGATGAAAGCTCCAGCAGTGAGGAAGACGAGGAGGAGGATAAAGAAATGCAGGAGGATAATGGCAGCAGTGAGGAGGAAGAGGTGACGATTTTATTAACCAAACATACTGTGCATTGATAACATACATATGGCTAAAGACCCCTGCAAACTGCTGTGCAATTCATACCAGCACAATATTTACTGATTAGCCATAACATTAAAACCATCTACTTGATGTTGTTCCCCTTGTGCAGTACTGTCCTGTGAGTTGCAAGGTGGGGTCTCCAAGTATTGGACTAGTTTGTCTAGCACATCCCACAGACACTTGATCAGATTGAGATCTGGGCAGTTTGGATGCCCAGTCAACATGTTTGGCAAGCTGTGTGTTCTGACACCAATCTGTCGTGGCCAATGTTAACTCTATCAGCAATTAGTGCTACTGTAGTTCTGTAGAATTGGCCCAGATGAGCAAGCCTTCTCTCCCCACATGCATCAGTGAGCCTTAGGCTCCTATGACCCTGTCACTGGGTCACAGGTTGTCCTTCTTTGAAACACTTTTGTATGTACTAACCATTACATACTGGGAACACCCCACAAGACCTGTTGTTTTGGAGATGCTCTGGCACAGTCATCTAGCCATCACAATTTAGCTCAGATCACAAAGTTGCTCAGATCATTATGCTTACCCATTTTTGTTGATATGTTTCCAACACATCAACTTCAAAAATAGACTGTTAACTTGCTGCCTGATATCTCCCATTCCTTGACAGGTGTCATTGTAATAAGATAATCAGTGTAATTAATTTCACCTGTAAATGGCTTTAATGTCCTGGCTTATCTGTGTATATTGACATGACACTACCATGTCAGTGCCATTGCTATATTAAAAACAGTCCACTACCAAAATAATATGTGGTCAAAAGTCGTCCTATCGTGGTCCATTTCCATTGATGGCTGGGATAGAGGAGTCTAATAAATTATGCTAGAACAGATGCATTATTCTGTTTATTTTCAGCCATGGTAATTCTAAGGAGAGGAAAGAATTTCAACCGTCAGCTTAGCTGCCTTGTGTACCTAATTTAGGATCTAATGATCTTATGTGTGATCTTGCCCATCACAGTGGTCTAAAGGCTTGTTCACACAGAATAGTAAATCAATGGGCATTAACAATGACATCTTTAAATTTTAACACAAGATTCATTTATCACATTCTGTATTTAAACAAATACTATTTTGCCATAAGACTGGGGCTATATTCAAACACAGCCAAGTAGATGATTATTGTCATTTCAACCATATACACACTACTCAGTGGAGTGAAACAATGTTCCTCTTGGACCATGGTGCAAAACAAAGAATAAAAACAAACACCACAAGACTACACAAGTGCTGTCAGGACAGGACTGCAAGAGAGAGTGCAAAAAAACATAAGAGCAACAATACAATAATTTGACAACACATGACAAGACAACATGCAGTGCAGCCGATAGGAGTAGTATTAGTGTGAGTGAATACAGTATTATGACATACTGTAGAATTCTAGCAGCAGAGTTGTTAAGTGTCCAAAAAAGTGCAAAGATTGAAATAGACAATAAATGGGCAAAAAATTGCATCAATAAAAGTAACAGGATTAATAAATGTACATTATATAACAAACGTATTTACAGGTATTTACAGTGGCAGTTGGGGAGTAATTTTTCTTTGTTTATGCGGAACAGTTCAGTGTGTTTTGGGAAGAGGAAGCAGTTCAGTTCAGAGTGTATGCGTGTGTGATTGTCTGCGTGTGTGATTGTCTGCATGCGTGATTGTGTGCGTGTGTGTGTTTGTGTTTGTGAGAGAGAAGTACAGTTTGTTTATTCAGCTCTGATTTAAGAGTCTGATGGTCTTGGGGAAGAAGCTGTTCCCCATCCTGACAGTGTAGGCCCAGAAAAGACAGTGTAGGAGAGATGTTTGGGGTCATCCACAATGCTGGTGGCTTTGCAAATGCAACATGTGGTGTAAATGTCTGTGACAGAGGGGAGAGAGACCACGATGATTGTTTCCACTGTTCTTTTTGTCCTTTGTAGGGTCTTACAATCTGATGTGGCACAGTTTCTCTCTATAGTCCCTCTGTAGAACATAGTGAGAAATGAGGGGGAGATGTGTTCTCCTCAGTTTCTGTAGGAAGTAGAGATGCTACTGGGCTTTCTTGCCTACGGTGGTGAGGGTCCAGATGAGGTTGTCTGCAATGTGATCACCAAGGATCTTGCTCTGAATGATTTTCACTGAGGAACCGTTGATGTTCAGTGGAGAGTGATCACAGCATGCTCTCCTGAAGTCAGCCATTGCTTTTGTTTTGTCCACTGTCAGAGAAAGGTTGTTGGCTTTGCAGCAACCTTTTAGCCATTGCACTTCCTCTCTGTAGGCCACCTCTTTGTTCCAATGTATAAAATCCACCATGGTTGTGTCATTAGTGAGCTTGATGATGTATTTTGAGCTATGCATTGCTGACACAGCAGAGGGCTGAGCACACTGCTCTGGGTGGTGGTGGTGGAGTTGTGCTCAGCATGGTGGTACTGGAGATGTTGCTCCCAATCCTGACTGACTAAGGTCTCCCAGTCAGGAAGTCCAGTATCCAGTTGCAGAAGAAGGTGTTGAGACCCAGCAGTCTCAGCTTTCCAATCAAATGTTGAGGAATGATGATGTTGAATGCTGAACTTAGGTCTATGAACAGCATTCTCACATAAGTGTCCTTTTTCTCTAGGTGGTTGAGGGCCAGGTGAAAGGTGGTGGTGATGGCATCATCCATTGAGTGGTTGGGATGATATGCAAATTGCAGGGGTCAAGTGAGGAGGCAGCTTTGATTTTTGTGTACCTCATGATGAGCCTCTCAAAGCACTTTATGATGATATTTGTGAGTGAAATGAGATGGTAGGCAGGATCATTGAGGCAGGACACTGACAACTTCTTTGGAAAGGAAATGATAGTCATGGCTTTGAAGCACACTGGAATGACGGTGGTGCTTCATACTGAAGATGTCTGTGAAAACATCTGCCAGCTGGTCAGCACATCCTCTGAGCACACGACCAGGAATGCTGTTTGGTCCAGCAGCCTTCTGTGGATTGACTGTAAGCAGAGTTTTCCTCACATCAGCCATGGTCAGACAGTGCACCTGGTCGTTGGGGGCGGGGTTGTCGTCCTTGCTGCCATGTCAGTTTGTGCTTCAAACTGGGACTTGTCTCTCTAGTACATGGTGTTGATGAATGGCTACATCAGTAAGTGCACTGATGACATTACTGTCTCCAAGACATCACCACACACCCCAACCAGAAGCTGTGGATGACTGCTGAGGTGCATGTGCTGTTGAGAACCTGCCTTCAGAACAGGTGATAAGGCTGCTCTGAGAACAGCAAGGGCCAACCTGTCCTAGGTCATCAAAGCAGTTAAGCACACACCTGGTCAGAAAATCCACGGCCACTTCCAGGACACTGGGGTCATGCGGTGCATGTGGAAAGGCATCTGGCCTACCACCAACTACAGGACATCTCCACCTGCTTGTGACCGTGAGGCCTCCCTTCCAGATGCGCTGAATCACTTTTACACACAGTTTGAAGCACAAATTGACATGGCAGCAAGGACGGCCACGGCACCTCCCACGACCAGGTGCACTGTCTGACCGTGACTGAGGTGAGGAAAACTCTGCTTAGAGTCAACCCACCAAAGGCTCCTGGACCAAACAACATTCCTGGCTGTTTGCTCAGAGGGTGTGCAGACTCACATCTTCAGTATCGGATAAAAAAAAAAAAGAAATATTTTGAAAAAAAATCTAATAAAATCATCAGAACTTTTACTATAAACCACATGACCATTCATCATTTGCATATCCGTTGTTCATAAATGGTTCAAAACTGGTTCCTGTGCATATATTTGCTTGATAGTGTGACAAAATGAAAATGTTTTCACTTAACAAAAATAAGACCAAGAGCAGCACTGAAATCACATTACTGCATAGACAAAGGGTTAAGCTGAAAAAGAATTGTTATGGTTTGACAGCAGACAGTTAAGCACACTCTCCGTTAAGCAAACTCATGGTGGTTTCAGTTCTGTAGTTCAGGAATTTCAGAATTAGTAATGTTACTTTCAGACTATTGTAGCTTTTTTTTTTAAAAATTGGAATTCCTTAAAAAAATCAGCTCACATCATTCCAGTTTTCAGTGGCTAACTGTTCCTTTATGCATTCAGTGCTGAGGATTGGTCTTTTAAAATCTGAAACTCTTTACCACAGTCTCTTTGAGCCTGCTCTTAACACTCCTTGTTCAAAGCTCAACTTAAAGCCGTTGTCTTTTTTAATACTTTTATTCTTGTTCTAATTTTTTTTAATGCTTTTGTTGTTGTTACTTCTGTTAAGCAAGTTCCATTGTGAGAAAGTGTAATATTGGTACTGTTGGTGGTGGTGGTGATGAGAGTAATAATAATAGTGTGTGTGTGTGTGTGTGTGTGTGTGTGTGTGTGTGTGTGTGTGTGTGTGTGTGTGTATATATATATATATATAT
>JBBPCZ010020424.1:0-14425 GCA_037974445.1 Brycinus macrolepidotus
GCCTGCAGTATGATGACCGATCGTGTGACATTATTTAACCATCCATCTACAGCAAATACGATCAGACAGATACATCACTGAACACACAAACAAAGCAGATTGAAAGCAAACTCAGGTTTAAAAAGCACCACGGCGGAATCTGACAAACAGCCTACAGCAAGCCACACATCACCACAGCGGGTGCCCTCTCTCTCTCTCTTTCTCACACACACATACACACGCACACAATCACCCCAACTTCTCCAACTCGAAGGCTAGGCTGCTTCAACCAACCACAAGGCCTACATAACCATGCAGTATGCTGATGCCGGAAAGAACACACGAACAGTCGCACACACATCTTATGCACAACAATCAGTTCTATCATCACAATTCAGTCACTGCGAAGATTGGAAAAATAGCCTCTTACCTTAAGTTAGAATAGACCAAATATGCCTTGGCTGGACTTCTTGTGGTTGCCGTCCTGGTTTCCAGGAAGAAGAGAGGCGATGTCCTGCTTTAATCCATCTTCTGACGAATGGAACTGGGTCGAATTTGACCAGAGGAGGTCCGTTGAGGTCCACAAACAGGAGTGAAGACAGGCTGTGCGCATCTGGTTGTCCATGTTGTTAACTGCGGAAAAGCCTCGTTCGCACTCAGCTGACGTGGGGAGATACGTGCGACTTGCTATGCACAGTCTTTCCAGTGTTTTCCCCGGTGCAGTGCCATGCAGTTTCCCGTCTCGAAACTGCTCCACGGCCTCCCTAGTTGGTTCTTCAAATGCTTTTGCAAGGCTGTGTACTTCTGGTTCACCATGGAAAATCAGGTCTTCCTGCTCTCCTAGCCAAAAACGCTTGTCAAGAGCTTTGAGCATCAGGACCAAATTTGACTCCGGTAATCGCTTGGTAAGAGACGCAATCACTGATTCATAAAAACGAGACCTGTTTATTTTTGCCCTGCCTTCACTCAGCTCAACGCCCTTAAAAAGGCCAGATGAGATGGACTGTTCGGCCTTCTTGGTTGATTTCCCCCGCCAGTCGTCTTCATGGCAGTCAAAACATTGATAGTTTGTTGAATGGCAAGACTTGAATCCACAAGTGACATTTCTCTTTTCTGCAGCTTGAGAGACAGGCTCTGGAGTTCACGAAGGATGTCTTTCATGACAGCCAAATCTTCCACAAATCCTGAGTTAGTTAGGCGCTTCAGAAGTCCCTTGTATTTTTGCCTCTCATGATCATTGCGTGATGTCCTCACTGGCTTTTTTGAAATGGAGTGCCAGTGCAGGGAAATCTTTCCATACCGCTTTTACTGTTTTAAAGCTGCTGGCCACCCATCTGATGGTGAAAATTTGACGTATTTTCAGAATTTCCATGTTGAGCTCGGCCGCTGCTTCTCTAAGCAATCTAGCGTTCCTGGTTGACTGATTGTAGCGTGAGTATAACTTTGAAATAAAAAAAAAAACTCAAACTGATTAGTGCCAGCCACTTCTTTAAGCGCATCTTTGACAGCCAGTTCTAATCTATGCGCCAGACAGTGAACAGACTGCATGTTCTGAAACTTTTCTAACAAGCAGCCCACTGCCTTTTCCTGTGAGCACCGCAGTTCCATCGGTGGCAATGCTTATCAGGTGCGTCTTCAAAAAGTCGTCATCCCTTCCAGCTTTGTGTAGACTCGCCATCAACGAGTTATAAATGGATTCAGCATCGACCCCATCTGTAAGTTCCACTAGATCCAGGAAAACATTGTCTACGTCCCCCTTACCGCTGACATCACATCTTACATAGATTATTAGATAGGGACTGCCATGAATGGTGCTTTCATCAATTGTGATCGACAGACACCCGTGAATCCATTTGTTTCACATTGCAGACGAATTTGCAGCGCATTTCCTTGGCAATGTCACTGATTATTTCTGCGCCTGCATGGTCAGATTTGTGGATATTACCAACTTCGGCTCCATTAAGTTCCTACATTGTCATGAGTGGATTGAGCTTTTTGTACAATAGCCTTTCCTTTGCCACGGTGTAAGCTGTTCTGAACGAGACTGTTGTTTTCTTGAGTAAATCGGACTGTATATCAATGAAAGGGTTGCAGAGGGCGTCTTTCTCTTTCATCTGGGCTATTTCCGCTGACCTTTTGTGGGCCTGGCTGTCCCTGTGTTTGTAGATCTTCTTTTGTAGCTTCTTTGCTTCAGAGCTAGTAACATCACCGTTGATCCATTCTTCTGCGAGGTGTAGACCTGGCCTCTTTTCTGAGAGTAGTAACGTTTTTGATTTTCTGCGCACTAAACACCCCGCTTTCCCCGCCTTAATGTCAAGCCAAGAGCTGCGGCCTTTCCATTCCTCCACCTGCTTCGTTGTTCAACCAGCCGGCATGTGACTTGTGCTAGCTAGCGTTACCTCAGCACCTGCTGCGTCTTCGGAGCGCTCGGCCTCAACTTCACATTGTTGTTCTTGACTGGGTGGGAGATGATCTTCTGTTCTGGTAGCGAGTGGGCCCACTGTGCTAGCTGCACCAGCATCTCCATCTCGAAGTGCCACTTTTTTGGATGTGAGGAACTCGGTGTGCTAGTGATACACGCTGTAGCTTTCACCTGGTAGCCATTTTTAATATGACTTGGTTCTCAATCTCAACGTTATGTCTTCCTTCTGTTTGGCGCGCACGTGGCTAATTTGCGTACAGGCACAGGATTGGCTGGCTCTGCTTGCCAAAAAAATATTTGGGAATAATTTTTTTGAATTCTGAATATTGGACATGGTGAGCTTAAAAACATTTTAGTGACCATTAGTGGCGATATATTTTGTTTGTTTGTTTGTTTGTTTATTTATTTATTTATTTATTGCATAATTTGAGACCCCCTTAATTTTGCTTTTGAGGCTTTCAGGGGGTCTCATGGGTTAATCGGGGGCGTCGGACACCCCCCCAGTATTTTGCACACTGCATTCTGTGTTGATGGCAGTGTTCAGGAATCCTGATGCCTTTTAGGTGTGAAACTTCACCCTCAGATGATAAACTTCACCCTCAGATTACTGAGTAGCATTTTCCCTTTTTGTTGTTAAAACTGAAAATTGCTCTACCAAAATAAATATAATTTCCTAATCTTTGAGTTTGCGTGTACCTCTCTGCCTTTACTTAAGGTTTCTTATCTGCTGGTTTGTGACTGTATAAATATGAAATGTGCCTTTCTAAATAAATTTAAATCTTAATGAAACTGCTCTAAGTCTTTGTGTCCTAATTTCATAAGGCATTTTCTTCCTGACCCGCCTTCCTGATCTCCTGCAGGTCTTGTGTTGGTAGGAAGGATTGTTCTTGCTGTAAAGAGTGTAATTTTTAAAACCATAATGTATGTAAATTGTGGAAAGGCAGTTTTGTATCTTTTGTGTATAGTTTGTAGTATATTTAAAACTGTGACTTAAGTAGGCATATATTATGACTTTTTAATTAATACATTTATTTTATATATAATGTGTAATTTTGAATGTATGTTTTAAAATGTGTAGTTTATATAGCTTCTGTAGGCTTTTATATAATATCCTTTGTATAGCTGTGTAATATAATTAAAATGTAGAGAATATTATATTAAATTATCCTTTATATATTCATAAAGGATAAATATATGTAAATACATGTATTATATATAATGTGTAATATTTAAAAATGTATAGTTTGCATTACATGGGTAGGCCTTTTTAAATAATGAAAGTATCTAAATTTGTATGAAAAAGTATAAAATTTAAAGATTTAAAACTTAAAATATTAATGTATAAATATATGTAACATGTTTATGTGTAATTTGTATAAATGTAAGTGAGGTGTAGTTTGGGAATTGTGTTATATTTGATATATACCTAACTATATTCTGTAAAACTGCTAAATGTTTTAGAGTCTAACTTAAGCATGAGTGGGTGGGGTTAAACTGCTGTAGGCTAAATAAATGTGTGTTCCTTTTTGTGACATCACAAAAGCTGACTTCAAAACTGGCTGTTTTTTAGTTAGATTTACACAGAAGGACTATAAAAATGTACTGGTGTTTACATACATTATTTTAATCTACTTGAAAAAATGTTGGTCTTCCAGCATATGGGCTCTTTAAGCTGCCATTATGGTCTGTTGTGTCCTGTCAAAAAGTACAAACACTCAATTTACGTGATGTGCGTTCACAGTGTGGCCTTATAAAGGCTGCCGGAGAGAGTTCAGCTCGTGCTAAATGATCAATGTGCTGGTCTTTATTGCCGCCGTTGGCGATTACAGGCTCAGGAGAAGTCGAGCTGCTCGTAAATCTCTGCTCTTGGTCTTCACGCCCAGCATGACTCACCTCGCCTCCGTTGGCGTGCCAGGAGCTGCAGGTTCAGACGAGCAACAGCAAAGTCCATAAACCTCTGAATTAATCCTGATACAAAGACCTACTCGAAAGATACCAGCTGGTCTGATGCTGGAGATTACACAGCACCTCGTATCTCAATCCTGGTTCCTCTTCTGGTCCTGCTAGGCCTCAGGCTGAAGGTGGAGCGTAATTATGGATGTCTCTCAGCAATGAGAACATGAAGGCAGTCCTTGACTAGTCAGTGTAGAAAAGCACATTTTATTCATATGGAGGTGAAGTGCATACCTGAAACGACTGGTGGAATACAACCCCAAAATTACCCTACTAAAGGCATCTACAGACTTTGAGGCCTATTGCAAGCCTCATGGGTCTCATAAACTTGGGCAGGATGTGTGTGGGCCGTACAATGAGACCACCTGCTGAATCATGGGCTAAAATGTCCATCCACACTGAAATAGTGCTGAACAGTGAGGCAAAGCAATAATCAAGCCCTATTGGTCGGTTACTGGACGCAGTTACATTTGTGAGACTGTTAGATCCTTTTATCGACATAATTAAGTTCACATAAAGTCAGGCCCACAAATCTACTTAGGCCTTTCAAGGCTCCGCCCAGTGTCATTGATTGACAGCTCTAATTAAGACGATTCGCCCAGAAACGTAAGGTCAGGATGGGGACATAACCAGCCTTGTTTGCCTTGATGAACAAATATGCTGTAAACACAGTGATAAACCTGTAAATACAGGTTTAGGATGTTAAGGATGATTGTGGTTTTGCTCTAAGAATAATACTGTTCGGTTATGGTTCTCGTTTTCATTCCTTGAACACCAGCGTACAGGTCGGTGTAAAACAATGTTCGGTGTAAAAGATGCGCAAACACAAAAGAATTGTCCAAGAACAAACACACAAAAATGCTTTATTTTAACCCTGCTGCATAACACTGACATAAGCTGTCATAAGTGGTCATGACAGATTATGTCCATTGATGTCACAATGTAGTTAACTTTAGCAGTAATTGCCATGAAAGATGCTACATTGTGTGGTCTCATATGTCACATGCTGATGTACAATAATGACCTTAAGCATTACAGCATCTGTCATAGCCACTGTCGTGACGCATTTTAGCATGTCATTGCATCTGTCATGACCTATAGCATTTGTTGTGACGCATTATGGCATCTGTCATAGCATCTGTCATGACATTATAGCATCTGTTATAGTATCTGTCATGACATGAAAGGTAATAGTAACGTCCCATACTATATTATTGCACAAAGTCTGTCGTGACAGCTTATGACATCTGCCATGACATTTTTATGGCGTGATTTTGTCAGTTATGCGTTGCAGGGTTGGCAAAATGTTGACGCTGAAAAGATGTGGACCTTGTCCAGGGATAAATTCACAAGCAGGATGAGGGTCAGAAAGATGCTGGTGTGACGTGTGTTGAGATCAAGTGGATGAAAAAGTTATTCAACTGTAACGATGCTCCACTTTTGGTTTTAAACGGTTGGTGCACAAATGCACACACCAAAACGCTGACCTTAATTCACAAAGGCCAGGTCAGTTTTCTGATGACCCCGTCACTGGGTCGCTCTTTATGTTTTGACTCCAGCCCTGTTGGAGTTGTGGGACTTCTGCAGCCCCATAACCATTCTTCCCAGAATGGTGCTCCCACTCGTCGTGCTGTTGGAGTCCTGCGACGTTCCCTCAAAGAGTCGAGCCATAAACGACAGACCGTTGGCTTTGATGTACGAGCGTCCGGCGAACGTGTAGAGCACAGGGTTAGCACTGCTGCTGATGAAGGCCAGGGCAGAGGTCACTGCACGGCTAGGCTGCCAAATTTTGTTCAGCCTGGCGAAAACGGGAAACAGGTTTAGAGATTAGTTGTTGGTTCCACAACAACATTCTAGTGTAGAGATAAGAATGAATGGGTGGAGCTAAACTCTTGTAGGCTGAATAGATGGAGCTAAACTCTTGTAGGCTGAATGGATGGAGCTAAACAGTTGTCAGTTGAATGGGTGGGGCTAAACTGACGTAGGCTGAATGGGTGGGGATAAACTGCTGAATGCTAAATAGACGGGGCTAAACTGCTGTCAGTTGAATGGGTGGGGCTAAACTTCTGTCAGTTGAATGGGTGGGGCTAAACTGCTATAGGCTAAATGGGTAGGGTTAAACTGCTGAATGGGTAAGGTTAAACTGCTATAGGCTGAATGGGTGGGGCTAAACTGCTGTAGCCTGAATGGGTGGGATTAAACTGCTATAGGCTGAATGGATGGGGTTAAACTGCTGTCAGTTGAATGGGTGGGGTTAAACTGCTGTCAGTTGAATGGGTGGGGTTAAACTGCTGTAGTCTGAATGGGTGGGGTCAAACTGCTATAGGCTGAATGGGAAGGGTTAAACTGCTATAGGCTGAATGGGTGCTAACCTGATGTAGACTAAATAGATGGAGTTAACCTTCTGTAGACTGAATCAACAAAACCATGTCATTTGACCAGTGGGTGCCCAAACTTTTGCACACATCTGTGACTGAGAGACAGAAAGCCACTACATACGTGTTCCTGAGACTGGAATTTGCAGGCGCGCACTCCGCCACCACCTAACAAAACACCCAGCAGAGAAATGTTATTTCCTTTAAAATGACAGACTTTACACACGATATAAAGGGTCTGTTTTATTTTGTTGATTTTTATTGTGTTGATGTAAATTGTTTATGTAAAATGTGCCATAAACAGTGACTTTATTACATTGTAACTGTTTTCTGTGTCCGAACTCCTCACCTGTATGATGTTAATGACGTGGTAGGGCAGCCAGAAAAGAGAGAAGGTAATCACGATGGCCAGGATCAGTTTCTCACTACGTACTTTCCTCTCGAACTGGGTCTGTTTGAGCCGCCAGAGGATGGCAGTGTAGCTGCACAGTATTATTCCGTATGGAAGGAGGAAGCCCACCACTGTCTCCATCATGAAATGTATGACCACCTGCTCAGGTAAGAAAATGGTAAATACAGTTAGGGGTTAAAGGGTTGAAGGACAGACTGACCAGTTTTACTTTACAGGAACGTTTCTCGTCTTTCACATTCATGAGAGTTATATTGAGACCCGCCATATCTTGACCTTCTATGGTACCAACAGACAGAATGAGTTATTGAAGGTAAACTCATCTACATTTATTAGCCCAAACACAGTTTTGCTCATTGCAGCAACCTAAATGGTTAAATGAACCAGAATTGTTTGTGCTTCCTCACAACTGGGTCCTGAGACCGTGTACCAATTCTGGTGTTAATACATGAAACCGTCGTTGAGTTATGACCTTACTTCTCAAGGGGCGGCTTTACTGTTTGACCAAATTTGATGGTAATAGGATCAGTTATCTAGGACTAGTTCTCAAAAGTAGATTTTCAAACTTGATGGCCCAGGGATTCAGGAGTAAAAAAAGACACTAGGGCAAATGTACCTTGAGATTTGGTGTGTTGGTGGCACGGATGGATTTGGTGGATTATTTTTAGGTGGGCTAAGCTTCTGTGGGCTGAATGGACTGTCAATCCACATCAAATTTCTTGGTGGATCAACTACATTTGAGATTCATCAAACTATTGCTTCAGAAGGACTAGGAATGATAAGAACTACGTACGTATTTGGATTCCGTGTGGTTGTGTATGCAGAGCAAGCGTTTATTCTCGTCCATCTCTTCCTCCCTGAAGATCAAAGCTGGCAGAGCCAGAAAGAAAACCAGCAGCCACTGTACCACAAGGATAGCCAGGACGTTCTTGCGGCGGGTGAGGGAATGGACGCGATGGGGCCACCGCACAGCCACAAGCCTGTAGAGGCTCATCAGCATTATCAGCATGATGGAGGCGTACATGTTGGTGTTGCACAGGTAGAACAGCAGCTTGCACATCACTCGGCCGAACACCCACCACTGCTTCGCCATGTAGATCAGGAAAAACACGGTGAGGCACATGATGGCGCCATCGGCGCAGGCCAGGTTCAGGATCAGTAGGGTGGGGACGGAGCGCTTACGAGTACGGGCCAGGATGCTCCAGATGATGAAGAGGTTCCCTGGGACGCCCAGGAGGAAGACTATTACTAGGATGATGGTGCCGATGATGAAGGAAATGTCCCAGGGCCTATCGGGACTGGGAACATTGGTGGAATTTGTTTGGTTCATAGGGAAGGCCTATGAAGGAAAGATACATTTTATTGATCTTGACAATTTCAGGTAAAATTCAGCTGTCAAGTCTATGCAACATCATTGAATCCAAGTTTATGGAAATCATATAAGCAAGTGTGTTAGAGATTATTTAACAACTGAACATACGTTAGAGGCAACATGTTAGAGGAAAAACTAAAAAGTAAATGTAATTTTCTTGCAGTGTGCTCCTTGGAAGAGTATCTCTTCTCTGTGGCACGTGAAGTTCTGCTGGTTATGACATAAGTACTGAGATATTAGCTCTCCGGTAGTCAGGGGTAACCTAGGGATACCACAGGTTATAACATGTCGGTAACATCTTTCTTGGATTGCTCATATCCTCTCATGTAACAAAGTATTTCTGCCCATCCTCAAATACGCACAAGAAGCTTGACTGATTCCTGACTTGAGTTATTAAAGCGTCTTTCCTGACCTTTCCTGACATTGCCCCACCTTGCGATATCACCAGGTGACTTTTCAGACAAATTTAGCAACATTTTCTCCCAAAAAAGCACCTAATGACAAACTGTGCACCTTTTTTGCTTATATGGTTTCAAAAATATAGCTTGCCTTTGTAACTTTCTCATAATGGATGATGCCGAAATACTTATCCAAGCCTTTATCACTTCATGTTTAAATCACTATAATGCCCTCCTGTTCGGTCTCTCGACTACAATAGATTCAAAACTCCAGCCAGAATCCTCACTCACACTAAACGTATCTGTAATATCACTCCTGTCCTCCATTCTCCTCACTGGCTAACAGTAACCTTCCATATTCAGTATAAAACTCTTCTATATACTTTTAAAGCCGTTTAAGGCCTCACTCCATCTTATATACAAGACCTGCTACATCTCTACACCACGTCCTGCATGTTAAGGTCAATTATAATAGTAATAATAATAATGTAATTCTTCTTCTTATTATTATTAATTATTATCTTTGTTGTTGTTGTTTTTGTTGTTGTTTGTCGACAAACCTTAATTACTTTCCATAGATGGATCCCCACCAAACGGGTCAACCCGTCACTATTGCCACAACACAGATTATCTAGCGACTTTTTGAGCAGAATTTGGTTGTGTTTCTGCAGAAGATTATGCCTTATATGTCAGAAACACCATAAGCAAGTCTGTTTGCGATTGTTTACTGGTTAAACGCAAATGAAACTGGTGTGCAGACGGTACAGTGCTAATTCACATGAGGAAACTACATTAGCCTCGTAGCTCCAGGGCTAAATCTAAAGAAGCAAAACTTCAGACACTAAACACATCCCGACTGATCGTCTACATTTGGGGTAAGGGGGAAGACTGAGAAACATGCTTTTTATTTCGTTATACTGGTGAATGAGATAAAGAGAAAATGAGTTTGATCTAGTAGTGGTGATAACTGGATAACTGTTCAACTGGTCAGAGAGTCGAACAAAGAATAAATATTGAAGAAGTAAAGAAAAAAAACTCTCTTTTCTGGACAAAAAGAACTTTTTCACCATAAAAACTCAAAGCTGCGAAAACACAATGTTAAGAACTCCTTTCCCTCGCTTATAATGGTGTCTAGTTTTTGTTCATTGACATCACATCTTTTTCTGTTTACTGTGTTAAACTGCTGAAGAAACAGTCAGAGATGGACGCTGACCTGCGTGGCAACAACTCAAAAGCTGGAGGAGGAAGATGAGAAAGTGGAGGAGCTTTCTGCTGATTAGTGTGTGATTTGAAGAAGGATTAGTGTGGAAGACTGATATGGAGGGGTGAGTCTGGAGAGTTGATGTGGAAATGCCAGTTTTAAGGATTATTTGGAAGGCTTGGGGGATTGATATTGAAGGATTAGTTTTAAGGACTGCTCTGGAAGGGTCAGTCTGGAGGATTGATGTGGAAGGTCTAGGGAATTAAGTTTAAGAATCCTTCCACATCAGTTCTCTGAACCTTCCCCTGTCAGTCCTCCAGTTAATTCCCTCAGACCTTCCACATCAGTCCTCCAGACTGACACTTCCAGAGCAGTTCTTAAAACTAACCCTTCCATATCAATCCCCGTAAACTTCCAACCAACCCTTAAAACTGACATTTCCACATCAATACTCTGGCTGGACTCTTCCTTATCAGACTCACCCTTCCATATCAGTCTTATACACTAATCCTTCCTCATCGAAAGGAAAATCAAATCAATTCTGTAAACCTTTTTGCACACTGTTTGTACTGCTTGTAATATTTGTTTAGTGGGAATATACTTTTTTCTGTATATTTTATTACCTTAGTTTAGCCTTTCTAAATATCTCTTAATTTAATTTAAATTATTTGGTAGCTTTATTGCACAGTCTTACGGGTCGAGTCAGGAGCTCATTTCACAGGCTGTACTTGTGTAACTGTGTATGTGACATATAAAGAATCTTGAGTCTTGAAGGGTCAGTCTGGAGGATTGACTGGGGAAGGATCATTATGGAGTTTTGATGTGAAAGGGTCAGTTTGAAGGCATGATGTAAAAGGGTTGGTTTTAAGGATTGATGTAAAAGGGTCAGTCTGGAGGACTGAAGTCTAAGGAGAGATTCTTATGGGAAATGAGAATAGGAGACATGAGGGATGGATAGAGAAAGAAGGAGTAATGAATAACAGTACTCACCAGCGTGATGGCCTTCTGTAGGAAATGTGGACGATGTACACAGGTGAGACCAAAATGACTCTCTCTTTCAATCTCTCTTTCTCTTTCTCTCTCTCTCTCTCTCTCTGTTTTCTCTCTTTTGGACCGTTCTCTGCTCCCTGGGTTCGGCGTAATGCATGTCCAACTTTGCCTGCTTTTTATAAAAGGAAATGCTTCAATCCACGCAGGCTGTAGCATGTCGAGAGAGACAACAAGAGAGGGAAAGAGAGAGAGAGAGAGAGAAAAATGCGTCAATCTTTTCTCCTCCTCCGCACCCTCCGGTTCCTGTCCCGTCCTCAACATTTCTCTGTGTTTACACTTCGTGCACCTGAGGCTCAGATCAACTGCTGAGCTGTTTGACAGAAATACGTAAAGAGAAAAAGGGAAAAGAAGGAGGGAAGGTGGGACAAATACATCCAGTTCAGTTCATTTCAACTGTCCTTTCTAGGCCCATCCCACATGTGCATTCTAAGATAAGATAAGATAAGATAGTCCAGTGAGGTTGATCTTTGACCTCACTTTTTACTTTTTATCACAACACACTCAGATCGTCAGCACATAGATCGTCTTCACGATCTCATATCGTCATATCGCCCACCCCTGCTCTCACATTAATTAATGAAGAACACATCACCAATAAAAGTATAAATAAAGATAAAAACAACTCCAAAGATCACTTTAAAGGGCCATATCCTCATTTTCCGGTCTCCAATTGCGGGTTTATGTACAAACAACACTGTACCTATAGAACTAATGCATGTAAACAAGCTCTGCTCTGATTGGCTGGCCTGCTTTGTGCCTCAGTCTGGGCTGCAACACTCCTTATAACTTCAGCATGAGTGGGAGGGGCTAAACTGCTGTAGGGTTAACAAGTATTATCTAACATCCCAAAACCAGTGAGTTCAAAACAAGCTGTCCTGAGTGCTGGACTGGGCTTATCAGTGTAACAGCAATGTTTACATGCTCTTATTTTTTTTATTTTTTAGTGGTTCCTGATATGAGCCCTTTAACATAAATATTAAGCTCATTTTTGTTTTTTAGTGGTTAAAATAAGCTCAGAGGGTGCCGATTTCTTCGCTCACTCTCATATTTGTCAAATGAATATCCAGTCGAATACAATATTGAGAAAAGTTTGCTTATTTGAATTGAAATAAATGTCTTTTTTTTCATATTTTTCTAAAGAAAATCACACTGCAAGCCAAAAAAAGCGCCACATGTCCCAAAGGAGCTGTAAAGGATGTGTGCATGCATTAGTGCCTCTAATATGCAAACATGCAAACCCACACACCGCATAAAACCAACTCGTTACTCATTATTCTGGTAGCTCGGCGAGTGTGAAGCACAGGTACACGCTTGCATGACCATGATGTTACTTTGGAACTGTCTTTATATATAGAGAGAGATCAATCATACAGTATTGTGCAAAAGTCTTAGGCTCCTTTGTAAACTGTTAAAAGCCATTTATCTGAGCAGTGAGGGACTCTCTACCAGCAGATACACAAGTTAACATTGGAATAAATGCAAACAAACAAGAAAGCATTAAATAATAAAAAAAAATGTTTGTTTGTGAAAAGTACTTGAAGTTTTGTGAGCTGGTTAGAAGAACACAGGTTCGATTCCAGATTTCATCTCGATGTCTCCAGACTTTGCAGGGATTTGTGAAACTCCATCAGCAGCTCCTGATTTAATCTAAGTATCGACTGAGCTGAACCAGATATTCAAGGTATTTGATGAGAACTACAGTGTAATACCAGGATTCTGTCAGGACAGGTCTGGGAATGATTAAGCAAACTCAAAGACATAAATAAAATCTCTTTTTACTGTATTAATATTATTTGTATGCATTCTTATATTAGCTTATAAAAAACATATACTGCTCGGCTAAACAGATTTTATATATAATTTTTTCGGGTGTCTAAGACACACTACTGTATATAAACCGCATATAAACCTTTACAGATGAATTCCACCAGTTTTCTCACAATTGTTCACAGTGGTGGTGAATGCCTGATAGCTGAGACGTTGTTTTACCAGAGTTTTCCCCAAACTATCTCCACAAAGTTGGAGGAATGTAACTGTGTAAAACGTCTTTGTGAGCTGTAGCATTGATGTCATCTTTCACTTGAAGTAGTGCACTCAATAGTGTAAGTTCTTCATATTGTATATAAGAACATAGTTTGAGACACAGGACGAGAAATAGTGTAATAAGTAGAGTATAATAGTGCTGTATATTGTATGTCAGGGCATACTTTCAGAAACGGGACCCAATATATGTATAATAGCGCTTTATATTGTATATAAGGTCATAGTTTCAGGCATGGAGTAAAAATAGTGCACTAAAAAGTGCATCATACTTCTTTAAATTGTGTATGAAGAAAGGGCAAAAACAGTGCACTATATAATGCATAGTTTCAGACGTAAGTACTGCACTACATGGTGTATAATAATGCTTTAAATTGCATATAAGGGCAATATTTTAGACATAGGATGAGGAATAGTGCACTACACAGTATATAATAGGACAGTGTATATTTGGGGCAGCTGGTGGCCTAGTGGTTAGGGAGTTGGCGCTGCAATTGGAAGGTTGTGGGTTTAAATCCCAGCAGTGCAAGTGTCATCACTGAGGTTCTCTTGAGAACGGTACCGTCCCCACACGCTGCTCCTCGGTGGCTGGCCGCTGCTTCACTTGGTGAATGGGTTAAATGCAGAGAAAGAATTTCACATTGTTTACACTGTGTGCTGTGGTGTGTTCACACATGACTATAAGGGGCCTCTCTTTTATTTTATACTGTGTATAAGTGCGTGGAACCAAACATCCGCCTCTAAAAGCTCCCTCACAGATGAAAAGATGATGAATTTCGTGCCTGATGCCTGATTTACCAGAGCTTTCCCAAACTGTCTCCGCAAAGTTGGAAGAATATAAACTGTAAACTGGCATTAATGTCACCCTTCACTAGAGCTCAGGGGTCCTGACAGACCACAGGTTCTGGGGGGGGCAGGGGGGGGTTGTGGCTGGACTTTAAAAAATGCATTTGTGGCTGCTTCAGTGATATGAGCAGGTTCTGTGTGGGGAATTAATGCAGTTCCTCTATCAGCCACATAATGGCAATATTTATCCAAAAGTGGGGCCTTTTTCATCAGAATCAATCAGTGTAACAAATGGAAGGGAATAGTGATAAGGGAGTCATTTCTGTTCCAGATGTTCAAGTATAGTAATTAGGGCTGTCAGTGGATTAAAATATTTAATCGCGATTAATCGCATGTTTGCCATAGTTAACTCGCGATTAATCACGATTAATCGCACCTTT
>JBBPCZ010020480.1:0-11273 GCA_037974445.1 Brycinus macrolepidotus
TGGCAGCAGGGGTGGCAAGGCTTTCTTTTAGGGTGGCATTTGCCACCCTATGCCACCCCGGTAGATCCGCCCATGATCATACGCAACTACAAAAGTAGCCAAATTGACTCACTCCTTACTTGCTGACACTGAGTAGTTCCATCTGGAGATTGCTCAAATAAACTCACCGCTGCCTCTAAAGGTCTTATAGCAGTATGACAGAAACATACTGTAAGACCCATAACATGTCTCAAATGCTTTCTGCCTTCATTTGCATACATTTGCCTCAACCCAACTGATGAAAACACACCAAATTTACATTCTGTTATGAAAAGTAACCAGCAGTAGTGGGTAATACCGTTGCCCTCCATACATCAGAAAGGGGGTCCAATTCCCCCACCTGGGCAAACACAGCATGCTACAACTTGGGCAAGACTCCAAATGCAATATTTGCCCACATCTATGATTTGATCCAACTGTGATTCACTCTGGTGAAGAGCATCTGCTAAATGTAACAGCCTTGGAAAATTACTGGTATCAGCTCAAACAATTGTTCTCATCTAATAATTGTGACAGGCCTTAATGTGCTAGTCATAGTTAGCTAAGAGTATAATCATAGTTATAATCAGTCATCCTGTTGGCCAAACATATAATAATCTGCTCAAAATCATTCACTTTAAATCACTGTGCCCATAAAAAGACACTCTGGCCAAAATGTTAATATGGCTAACCTATTAGCATAATGTGGAACTGGATCTTCAGATCAGCGTTTATTAACTCTCATCCCAGAGTGCCACCTCCATGCATGTTTTGGTGTTTTGCCTGCTCAAAGAACACCTGGTTCAACTCATCATCTCATTAATAAGCTAATCCAGAGCTGAAGTGGGTGTGCAGTGTTGCGAACCACTGGTCAGAAGTGCCAGTTAGCATTATGCTAATGGACTAATTCTAGTTGCCCATCAATTATGTGTATCATTCCTCGCCTCATGCGTCTTTTTTGCACATCCCTTTGTGTTATAACAGCATCAGTCCTGTGAGGGATGAATTACACTAGCCTCTGGTGTTCCTGCCCATTTTTTCACCACTTTTTAATGAACTGGGTGCACATTTTGTCTCATGTTTTTATGCGTACCTATTTCTAAATTTCACTAGCTGTTTCACATTACATATTCCATGGATTAAGGTCTGGTGATTTTGCTGGTCAGTCAAAATGGCCCAGTGTTCCATCATGCCTGTGAAACCAGTGATGCTTATCTGGACTGGATTAGTTTATCAAGGATGCATCTGTAATAAATTTGTCTCCTTAGCGATAAAGTCTCCCAAGAAAAAACAAGAAATCAGACCAAGTAAATAGCTAGGAGACTCTTCCAAAACAATTTGAGAAGCGTTTTGCATGGATAAGTGTGTGAAGAGACCAAATATGGTGACATCTGCCTGGAAAATCAAGCTGAGTTTCCCTATGGGACTAAATACAGAGGTGTGATGTGTTCACACATGACAAATGGTTCACTTTCTCACTCACTTATAGACACCCTACAGATATTATTATGGAATGTGACTGTGGTAGTGTTGTGTTCTGCTTGGACATGAAATATAAAGTCAGTGGAAGAGAGGGCAAACTTGTACAGGAACTACACTATATGAACAAAAGTATTGGGACACCTGACCAAATACATAGACTTTAATATAGAGTTGGTGGGAATTTGTGCCCATTCATTCTGTAGAGCATTTATGAGGTCAGGCACTGATGTTGGATGAGAAGGCCTGGCTCACAATCTCCGTTCCAGTTCATCCCGAAGGTGCTGGATGGGGTTAAGGTCAGATCAAGACTAGTGTAATCCTTTCCTGACAGTATGGACTGAAGTATTACAGAAGAAAGGTGCAAATGATGAGTAATTTTTTTTTGTCCAGGTAGACTACTACATAGGTATCACGGAAGTGGCATGATTCTGAGCCAATTATTAATCACACATTTCTATATAAATAGCCATATTAGCATTTTAGCATAATATTTGCAGAGCATCGCTTTCAAATATGGTGTGGGTGCAGCAACTTAACGGCACCTACTATGAATCTATTAAATGGATGTTTGACTTACCTTGGCCTTTGCTGTTCTGATACCAGTTTCCAGTTCTGCTGGGATCATTTTGCCCCTTTACAGACAGATAAAAATTGTATGTTAGCATTAATACATTGCATGCAGCCCCTAAACAAATATCACACACAGTCTGGTTTCTTACCTTTCATCACACTTCACCAAAATAACATTTTCTGAACCAATTCCAAGGACGGCTGCGGTCTTCTTGATAGAATAATGACTCTGGAAGAGTAATTGGAAATAGGACATCAAAAGTGATATTCAGCTTGAAAGTATTAATAAAGAGACTGCAACCTTTCGAATAAAAGGGGGCACACTAACGTGAGCTAATATTCACATAAAAGACAGAGACACATAATATGCCTCCTTTAGAGATCAGCAGCATAAAAATAATTGCATGACAGTGATAACGAGGGAGTGATCTCACGTGTGCCGAGGTGAAGAGGATGAGAGGTGGCAGGGCGTGCATCCCTGCAGTTTTCACCTTTGGAAACAAATGATATCTGGCCAGCAAAATGCTGTAAAGATTGGACATTGTGCCTCCTGAAGAAAAATATATGTCATAGATGAAACAGAAGCTTTCCCACAATACAATGATGTATGTGATAAAATTACATTTACATGCATAAAACTGGCCAGAAGTCAAACTTACACAATTTTCCCTTGAGCACAAATGTAGTAAAATCAGCTAAGACCCATTTGGCATCCAAAGTTTGCTGCTTTAGCTTTGAGACTGTATACTGATTTGGATAATTGCATGACTGAGGTGCCGTTTAGCTCTTGTAACTCTCTTAGAAATTACACAACTTTAACAATGAAGCTTAGAAAACATTAAAGGGCCTGAACAGGTTAGACTTGATATTGTGTCTTTAAGACTGATACATGCCATCTGTATATGTATCTGATCCAGATCATGTCCCTGAAAACCTAAATGTACATGGGCTAAGCTAAACTGCTATAGGCTAAATGTGATGTGGTGTGTTGGTTCTCGGGACATAACAGAAACATTCAAAGCGGGCTCTTTTGCACTATAGTTTCCATATATGGTCCACATGGATGGGATAGAACAGTGTGTTCTGAAACCTTAAAAGTGCTGTTTTGTTTTTGAAAATTGTGGTAAATTTGGTTTGTACCGAGGCAGATTGCACAGTCCTGTGCAAAAGTTTGTGCATCCCTGGAGGATTTTCTAAATGGAGATAAGTATACATCCCCTACGAAGAACGCACTTCTTTACATTATAATGCCCAAGTACTATAAATTTGCAAAATTTTACATATTGGTATTTTTTCCTATATGTTAGAGTCAGCAAATGGAGATGTATGCCTGTGCGGTAAAGCTTGCAGTAAAATTATGCTATATTTTATGCCAAACTTATTTTCACTTAGTAAATCAACAAATTTCGATTACCTGCTAGCTATAATAACCTCCCGTGCAAAACTAAAGAAACAAACTTCGGACGCTATCCTAGCTGATTACATTCGGCAACAAGGGGGAAATATTTAAATTTGACTTCTGGTTTAACCATTGCCTAGATGTTAGGAGAAGATTACCAGGGCAGAAGATGCCATCTCCTTCCTTTTCAGACCAGCCAACAAAGGAGTGCATCTTTTTGAGGATAATGTCTTCCATGAGGATAAAGACTGGTGCTATCTCATAGGTGAACCTGCCAACACACACAACAATGCAATTTTTTTCATTATAAGCCCTTTGCTCAGTTTTGCTCAATATGTGTGGAGCACTAGACAGAAGGACAAGACATAGACCCTCTGGCAATTTAGTAGACGATGTTTTATCGATAAGTGTGTACTGACATGTTTGTATTTGCAGTTGATGTGACCCATTCTCCCGCCAGTCCAATGATGTCCAGTCCAGTTGACAGCTGGTTGAAGAAGCGGGGGTGACCTGGTGTTTAAAAACAAAGGATAGGACCCTAATGGCATAATGGCATTTTCTTCACCCAAAACAATTTTAATTCATTTTACAAGACCGCCTTTGAATCTCTCTTAATCTCTTAGAATGAAAAAAATCTGTCTTTGATGTGTCATTTACGTAAATGGCCTCTGTTCTGATTTGCTGCCCTACATTGTGTCACATTCAAAGCAGTCCAAGTGTGGGACAAACTTTTAGGTTTGGACTGAATTCTTTGGGGACAAGGGAGAAATAGACTTCAATCAGTCCATTCATGTGTGTTCATGCTTTAGAAGGATGCAATGATCCATTTGCTTCCCAACAGCCAGGAATAGCACAATGTTTAATTGCTTTATCCCATATCTGCCGGCAGGAACAACACTCTGTATCACATCAGGGTGAATGAGAGGGCATAAACTCCTGTAGCCTGAATCAGTGGTCATGTGTCCATGGTTGTGACATCAAGAATGCAAAGCTCTGCAGCGAGGGATCAGAACAGGAGAACGCTGCTCCAAATCTGCTCCGCTCTCCCTGCAAAACATCTACACCAGATGCTGTAAGAACAGAGCAATCCAGATCATCAAGGACTCTTCCCACCCAGCAACTGTTCCACCTGCTGAATGTGGGCAAATGATTCCACAGCCTTATGGCCAGGACTGAGAGTCTCAAGAGGAGCATTTATCCTCAGATCATAACGCTCCTCGACCAGGATACGCCTCATGTTTCCCAGCACTCAGTAGAACTCCTCATACCATAATGCCATTTGCACCTTTTTTATTTAACTAAAAAGCACACGACCACTTGCACATCTGTTGTATCTATTATCCATTGTAAATATTCATAGCCACATTTAGCCTATTGACTGGTTTAAGTTTAAATTTGTTTATAGTTGTCAATTTATTCTATTTTCTATTTTCTAGTTATTGCAAGTATCAGGAGTGATTCAAGCTTGCATTTCACTTTGCATTGTACGTGTATGACTGCGTATGTGCCAAATAAAAAACATCTTGCCCGGTGGCGCAACACTAAAGTACCGGCCTCTGAATCAGATGATCGGGGTCCGAATACAGAGAGTGGGCAAATTTCTGGGTGGCCTGGTGGTTAGGGAGTTGCCCCAGAGATTGTAAGCTCATTGGTTTAAATCCCAGGACTGGCAATGGCACCACCCACACACTGCTCCCCAGGTGCTGCGTCGCTGGCTGCCCACTGCCTCACTTGGTGAATGGGTTAAATGCCGAGAAAGAATTTCACATTGCTGTGGTGTGTTCACACGGGACTAAAGATAAGATAAGATAAACCTTTATTAGTCTCACAAGTGGGAAATTTGCAAATTTGTAAGTGATAAAAGGTGCCATTTTATCACTTAGTGTTCTCCTCTGCGTACAATGACATTTTTAAAAAAATGCACTGGTGCTTTACATGATTTGGGGATCACTTGCTGGCCTCCCCCCTACCCTCACAGCATTGGCAGTGTCATTTAATATCATGGCCCTCCCTTTCATCCCATCCCACCACAGTGCAGGGGTCTGTTAGCAGACAATTAGCACTTAGTATTCTCCAAAGTCCTGAGATGTACAGTGACTTGGTGCTTCACATGATTTTGGGGGACCCACTTTTTGGCCTCTCACCCACCCTCCCAGGGTTGGTAGTATCATTTAGAATAATGGGGCAGGTGGTGGCCTGGTGGTTAGGGAGTTGCCCCTGTGATCGGAAGGTTGTGGGTTCAAATCTCAGGACTGCTAGTGGCACCACTGAGGGACCCTTGAGCAAGGTACCGTCCTCACACACTGCTCTCCGGGCACTGGTTGCCCACTGCTTCGCTTGGTGAATGGGTTCAACGCAGAGAAAGAATTTCACACTGTTCACACTGTGTGGTGTGCTGTGGTGTGTTCATGTGTGACTATAAGGACCACTTTACTAAATATTGGGGGGAAATGGAAACAAAAGAACTGTATATTTTGACTTCGATGACATGGGTCCTTCAAACACTTCTTCAGTTGAAATGTGACACACCCCATGTTCATGCTAACCTGTTTTAACTCCATATTTCAGGGTGTCCTGACAGTCTACCAGCAGCTGTTCCAGGTTGTCTGGCTGGTCTGGGAGCTCCAGGCTAAAACCCTCCAGCCCGTCCTTCAGCTGGTGGGGATGGTGGAAGTCCAGCACTTTGGAGGTGCGGTTCAGAGACTTGTTGATGTACGCCAGCAGAATGTTCAGCAGCTCCTGCAGGAAGTGTTCAGTCACCTCCTTGCCATTCTCCGCAGGAAGCAGATCTAAACAAAGCACAGATTAGATTAGACTGTTTATGTTTAGAAGGAATCTAATTTCATTTGCAGTGGTACCAGTGTTTGCTGCTTGTGCACACTGATTAGGATTTAAGGCCAGAACGTTCAGGCCTTGTATCCCTGTGGTTTTCGTGAAGAAAGGAGAAGATGAGATGTATTCTAATCTGAACTCTAGAGATCAGACTGTCTGAATTTGTGTGTGACATGCTGCTCATGTTGCGTTGCAGAGACAAGCAGAGATAATCCACATGACTCACAATGTTACCGCGATCCATTGCTTACAGTAGCTACAGAAATAAAAAACTGTTTTCTTAGATGCAGAACAAATGCGCTCTGGCAATTCGACGTACCAGTTATATGTGTCCATTGTCATCTCTTGTCACATCATGAATAGCAGGTTATGGCAGGTTTTGCTTTATATAAATGATCTCAAAAATTCCTACAACAGTTATATGTGTCCATTGTCATCTCTTGTCACATTACGAATCGCAGGTTATGGCAGGTTATGCTTTATGTAAATGATCTCAAAAATTCAAATGCATGGCTTCACAGTGTATGTATTTGGTGCTCAAAAGTTAAAATACCTTCCCATGTCCCTAGTTGATGCAAGATTGTCCCACTTGTATCCTATCTACACCTAATGTGGATTAAATAACCATTTTTTGGAGATCCCAGACCAGTAAAGACATTCATTTTGCTGTCCAAGTATCAGTGTGTGTTTGTGTTGCGTGTCAAAATGATTTACGAGAATCCTAGTCTAACCTCAGTGGGGAACAACTGCATGCTCCCCTCTTCAGCAAAGCACAATTACAGCGCAGGAGAGGGATCTCCTGGCAGATGTGTGCCCTTTTGTGCTGCTGCTGAATGCTGAATGGGGAAGACTCAGCACCTTTTCATCTCACAGTTTGGCGCAGTGCCTCACCTTTGCTGTGCACGCTGCTGAAGTCGCTGGCTGCGCACTGTCCGTCCTGCTCTTCAGTATTTTCAAACGAACTCCTGTCATGTTTGCTCCAGTTTATCAGTTGACTGACGTCCTGTTTGATTTCCATTGGGCTCCCTGAACAAATATATACACACACGCAACACATACTGTAGCACTGCAGCATGTACAGTATACTCTATAAACACATTCTTACCATTTGAATTGTATAATGGTATAACTGTCATTCTCTAGGGGTTTCCAACCTAGGGGTTCTCAACCTTACACAACCACCTTAACCCAAGGGTTGTTAATTGATTGATTAGTTGGATCAAGTGTGTTATTATAATACACTAGAATGTCCAGGATGGGGTGGAGGGGGAAGAGGGCTGCTCTATAATCATTTATCATACTCAGAAAACATTTTGTCCAAGTCATTGCATAATATGCTGTCATCTGTAGTACTCTATGACCAGTTAGTGTCCTCAGTAATACTTTTATATAATATTTAAACCAGGGCCCACCAGAGGGTCCAGACTTCTGTACATCTGTAACTCAGACAGTTTGCATTGTTTTACATGTAATTACTGCATTACAACCAATTTATTACAAATCTTGGGGTGTAATGAGGTTGGCAATGTAAAAGGTTTATTCAATAATAATAATAATAATAATAATAATAATAATAATAATAATAATAATAGACAAGGTGCAATAATATATATTCTTTTCAAGCATCATTACTGAAACCTTGAGTACTGACTGATTCCTTCTTTAAAATGGGCACTTTAGATGAGCATCTAAATGTGGATTATAATTCTCAAACCATACAAACACTAAACTGGCCAACAGGAGGAAATACACTTGACATCACACAATGTGAGCGTGTCCTATTTCGGACTACATATGTTCAAAAACTGAATCAGACTTTAATGCAAATTAAAAAGCAGGCAAAAGCAAGCTGGGCACCAGTTAAGGCCATATACTGTCTCTACTCACACTCAAGTCAGGTCAAGTCAGATTTATTTGTATAGAACTTTTCAACATGCCAATTATCACAAAGCAGCTGAATAGAGATCCAAGTCCAATCCCCCTGTGAGCAAACCAGGGGCGACAGGCAAGGAAAAGCTCCCTCAGAGCAAGAGGAGAAACCTCAAGGAACCTTGAATAATGGAAGATGGAAGAGATGAAGGCAGTATATCTTAAAAACTGTAAGAACCAGAGACCATATTGGCTATGAGGGGGTAAGTTTCAGACGGTAAGAGACTCAGTATAGCGTCAAATGAACAATGAAATTCAGTATAGTGTCAAATGTACAATTAAGTTCAGTATAGTGTCAAAAGTACAATTAAATTCAGTATAGTGTCAAATGTACAGTGAAATTCAATATAGTGTCAAATGTACAATGAAATTCAGGATAGTGCCAAATGTACAATGAAATTCAGTATAGTGTCAAATGTACAAAGAAATTCAGTATAATGTCAAATGTACAATAAAATTCAGTATAGTGTCAAATGTACAGTGAAATTCAGTATAGTGTCAAATGTACAGTGAAATTCACACAGGCACATATGCATATGTACTCCTGAATGGTCCTTTCCTGCTCTTGGCCCCACCCCTTCCATACCACCTGTATGCATTGTTAATTTCATGTCAGTAACAGCCTCTGCTGGTTTTTCTGGTTTGGCTGTTTTACACTTTGGTTCCTTCATATGAGCTGCCTGTGTTCTCCCCAAATACAAATTCGTCTGTAGAGCAATTAAAAAAATTCTGCACAACTTTGACAAAAATCCCATTTAGCCTAATAAGAAGCCGTCATAATGTTGAGTTTAAAATGCCGTTAAAAAGCTGTAGCTAAATAGACCTGGGCAGACTGTAAAATAACTTTGTCCAGTTACACCCTATCTGTCTTAATAGTGTGACTGTTCTCATGCATTCAAAATAAATATAATTTCAACCCTTCTCTAAATGATCTTCAAGCTCACCAATCTCCAACCACAAACAAAGCAGCCACATATACTGATGCATTTTTGCTGGATATCAAAATATTATGTGAATGCAGCCTTACCTAACCCATTCTGCCTCATCAAGATTCCAGCACCTTTTACCTTCTATAAAAGAACCTCGGCTTACAATAATTCTGGGCAGTGAAAATGCAATCTATTCTGTATAAAGGGAGTTTTATTAAGTGCGGAGGCACTTGAAAAAATCAAGGCTCAAGTATAATATATGGGTGGTTGACCTGACATGACATTTTTGTGACCATTTCATTTTTGTATTGTTCAGAACGTACATAGTCATTAATAGGATCTGATAAAAATATTTTGGTCCAGAAATGGAAATCATATGGTGTGACTCAATAGTGTGATATGTGAATGAGCAATTGTTTGGAGACCCTTGTGGAGGAGGGGTACGTCAATCCAAACTTACAGAAAACATCTCAGAAAAAAATGGAAAAGTTACAAGTTCAGTAAATTGAATCTTTTCATCACTTCAGTACTCTTAATTTTTCCTTAAAAATGAGAAATTACTTTTTTCATCATTATTACTTGTTGCCATGTTGCAGAGTGTATGCTGGCCCAGAGTTGTGCTTAAAAAGTCACATGGTTTGATGCTATGTCAAACTGTGTGACAGGTTTTGCTGGTCATGCCATATGATCCATTTGTCATATGATATGAACACACAGAGGGATCCTTATTTGAGCGAACTATTTGTTCTTGTATTTTTGTTTTGTCCTTTCAGCACTTTTTCTGCTGTATGATAGAATGTGAACACACACAGACAAAAAAATGCAGACATAACAAAAAAGATATTATACATATGTAATACTTGATTGTAACTCACATACTAGAATGAACGTATGAAGTGTATTTAATGTCTATGAAAGCAACTTGCTTGTTGATATGACTGAATGACTGACCAAAAGTTATGATTATTCAATATTTACCTGACATAAATATTGTCATTATTGTTCCTCACAAAACATATGGTTTTTCACTGGTTCTGTATCTGATACCCAACTGCTATACAATATTTATTGTTCTTTACTCTGAACATTAAAACATGTAATGTGACAAATAAGTTTATTTGTTTACTGTTTGCTTTAAATTAGGCATAAAATAGGCATAAAGCTGATTGAATTAGATTGTACTGACCCGTAGATTTCCAAATTATGTGCATTCCCAGGCTAATGATAATGCTTCATGTTTTGATATTTTTTGTCTTTTTTTTTTGGATCAAGGGCGGCACATCAAGCAGCCACTCATTTCTCTGTGATTTATACCATGATTTCTTATTCAGTGCAAACGAGTAATAAATCTTACAGACATCCTAAAGAAAAATGACATTATCCCTCCTCCCACTGGAAAACGAACCCCGTTTGAACTGTTCATGGCTTTTGTATTGAGCCGAGGGTTGACCTCAGTTGCAGTGCCAATAGTGATTCCCCACTCAAAAGTATTTTTGCTTTAGACTTATCAGGGTCTATACAGTAAAACGAGGCCGTTTTTAAAAATGTAAGTAACCTGGCTATGTTGATTAAGCTTCTAGTAGTAAGTTAATGAAACAATAATATTTGCTTTACATTATAATCCAAAGTTCAATTAACTCAGCCAGGTTACTTACTTTATCAAAACTGCCTCGTTTTACAGTACAGACCCAGATTAAGCTTGAGTCTAAAGCCAAAAGACTTTTAAGTGGAGATTAACCTGGATCTGTACTGTAAAATGAGGTAATTTTGAAAAAGCAAGTAACCTTGCTGAGTTAATTGAACTTTGTTATAATATAAAACAAAGATTATTGTTTAATTCACTTACTACTAGAAGTCCAATCAACTCAGCCAAGTTGCTTTCTTTTTCAAAATTGCCTCAATTAACAGTACAGACCCAGATTACGCCTGAGTCTAGAGCAATAAGACTTTTGAGTTGGGATTATCTGGGTCTGTACTGTAAAATGAGGCAGTTTTGAAAAAGCAGGTAACCTGGCTGAGTTGATTGAGCTTCTAGTAGTACGTTAATGAAACAATAATCTTTGTTTTATATTATAATTGAGAGTGCAATTAACTCAGCATTCAATGAACACCCC
>JBBPCZ010020490.1:0-14422 GCA_037974445.1 Brycinus macrolepidotus
GAAAGGGGCCCTTAGGTTTTGTTTGAGGTTTTTCCTTTTTTTTGGTTTTGTGTTTGTTTCTTTTTTTTTTTTTTTTTTTTTTTTTTTTTTTTTTAAATTAAAAACATTCTATCTAAGACTTCTCCTGTACGTCGTCTTGCCATGCACCCCGACATGACAAGAAAAGGTCTCATAAGAGCAAATCCCTGTTGGGAACATGATGGCTGTTCAGTTGCCTGCACCAGTACCTCAAATCTAACAGATGAATGGCGTGTGGGGGTCTTCAGCCCTCATGGGGTGCAAGGAAAGAGTCAGTTTCAAATGAAAAATGGTCCAAGGGAATCACCTTCATCAACAGTGACCGCCTCTAGGACGAATGCATTCTCCTGTCACTTTTCTCAGCTGTTGACTTCTTAAACTCCACTGGGGTAAATGCATTTGAGTGAAATATATATTAAAAAAAGAAATTTTGCACCTCTGGATTGACATGAAAGGGTCAATGCTCTAGACGAGATCAAAAAGTAACTTTACAGTTTGATCCAGGAAATTCATCATCAGTAATGGTTCCATCAAGCCTCTGCCTTGCCCACTGGGCCTTTAGAAAGAGCTTTCAAAGGGTTATGTCATAGCTTTTGAGGCTGGGAATCACTGTGTGGCACATGTGGGTAGTACATGTTTGATCCTTTAAACTTTAAGTCGCCTAAAAAAGGCACTAGCGAAAATTCTCATCATAGAGTGATGTATTGTACTTTATGCACTTTTGTGTTTTGTCAGGTTTTTAGAACTAGTGCTATTGCAATAGGTTTCTTTATGCTCAAAATAGTTAAATATTTGTCATTTTATAATGGTAATACAAGTTACCCTTTTGCTAGAGATATTTTAGAGGAAATTAGATTCAAGATAATCAACTTTCATTAAAAAGATGGGGTCAAAGGAAAATAAGTTAACAAAAAATAGTGTTCAAAAGAGAGTTAAAACATTTAATGAAAGATCTAGAGATGGGGCTCCTAACAACCATGCAAGACCTGGAAGACCACTAAAACGATCAACAAGAGATCAGATTTATTTTTGAGAGATGCCACCAGGGTTTATATCCATCCTTCCATGCTATAGCTATAAGAATATGTAGTTGTCAAGAAGTCTTGTTGAGAAAAGGAAATAAACATAATAGGAAAAAAACTGCAACCCCAGAATTGGCCAGCCTAGAGCTCAAAATCTCTGCTTTTTTTTTTTTTGACATTACTTGGATCATGACTGGAGTTCTAAGACTGGAAAACCAACTAGCTTTGAAAGTGTTCATAAAAAGCATGGATAGATATTTCTGCAGATGTCTTTGAAAAATGATAAAGTCTGGAAGCTGTAATAAAGACAAAGGGTTGATAAAGGCACACTAACAAAGTTGTTCTGTTAAATATATATTTTTCAGTTTTTCTTTTTAATACTGAAAACAACTTAAACTGCTTAAACTGAATGTTACTTGGGATGGTAGAGTAATCTGACATCCATCATTTTCAATGTTTTCAGAGTCTTTATTTTTAAGGTTCTTTCAACCAAATAACTGGTTGAAAGTGAAAGCCATTTGATCTGCAAACATCAGTATTGAAGTAATTGTAATGCTATTGTTTGTTTAGGACAAGTGCAAGTCCTTTTCTCAACAAGGCATCTTGATGCAAACCTGCATATGTATACAGGCTTTGTAAAGTAAATGGCAAATCTGCACAGCATACTGCACAACGAGTGTTCAAGTCAACCTAATGCCGGAAGAAAGGTTAGGTGAAGAACAGCTCATTCGTCTACATCAGCAGCCCAGAAGAATGCAGATTGTCTAATGCTAACATTTAACACAACATTTCATCATCAGTCTCCTCCCAGCTCATGTCTCCTACAATGAGTGCCTTGAAAGATGACCGAGGCCACTATCGCACACCTTCCTTTCTTTGCCCTCAGTGTGGTAATCTATGCAGTGATGCATTATATGCCACTCCATAAACGCCAGAGGAGCACTTGCTGAGTGTTGCAGTAAAATATAGCGGGCTGAGATGCTTTAATAACTTTCAGTGCAAAGTTTCTCCTTCTTCTTCTGACCTTGATAAAACTCTGCTCTGCGTTCTGGGGCTTTTGCCCTCTAATCGCTCACAAAATGCATTCATCACATTTTTTGAAAAATAAGCGAAACTCCCCTTTAAGACTGGGCAGCCATGATGACCTTGCAGTTTTTTTGGCTGCGAGCTGCACTGAGTGTGGCATTGTGACAGCCTCTTCACTGCCACTTCCTGCCCACCACTGAGCGCCTTCTGTCCCTCCCCAGCTGGCCCCTGTGGCACTCACAATCCCCACTCTGTCTGGCACTGTCGCAGGTACTCCCCCGACCCGCCTCTGCCCTCGCACCCCCAATAACGAGGCCCTTTATGGCCCTGCCAGGCAGCCCCCTCCTCACCATTCAAAGGCAAATCCAGCAGTGCCCCGTTCGGGGCCCCCCCTTTAGCACTCCAGTGTGTGAAATCAGTCATTTTCTAATGGGAGAAGCAAATAAATTACGTTAAAGTGACCATATATGTTTTCTTTCATGGCAGTTATTGCCAGGTTGGTCAAGAACCTACTGGAAAATTGAAGGGCATTTTGGATTGCGAAGTTACAGTGCTATGCTAAGCTACTTCTATCCTAACAGTGTAACCTTGCATAGAATATAAATATACACTGAAAATTTTAACACATTGAAAGTCTGATATATTAATAAAAACAAAGCCACAATAATATTATCCCTGTTGGAACAAAATCTTGTATCTCCATTTTTGCCGTTTTAAATTTTTTGAAACAATGATGATTATACCCAAATTACGTTCGGCCATAGTTTTACGTTAACCTCCATTATACGTTAATGTTTTTTCCTTCACATGAAAATCAACCTTTTTGGAGGTTTAGTTCTGGCAGCGATGGTAGAATAGGCTTAATGATGTTTCTATTAACATTCTGTTAAGCTTATCCAACCTTGCTAAACAAGACACATTTGTGGAGAGACAATGGGTAGATCAGTTATATATAGGGTTTTCTTATGACAATGATATGCACTGATACGCACGGCTGGAGGAAGGGAGGAGAGCAATGAAGTGAGCTGGTGAATGTATTAAAAGAAGGCAGCACCCCACAGTGCAATTTGCTCCTCTTCATCTTCCCTGCATGCTTAGTCATGAATTATCTTGTGTCCCTCTGCTGCAAAGTGACACATCAAACGTGCTGCACTAGATTCACAGTGATGTCATAAGCAAAAAGTTATTGTCACTGTGTCTGGTAGTAAATAGTGAGTCTATTATGAAATATCAAGTCTATTATTATTCCACTAACTCCTTCCAAAGCCCTTCATGGTGTTAGGCTCACAGCCCTGATGTGCTGATGTGGTATTAGAGCCTTGCAGTCTTGGAAGCTAAATATACTCTCCTGCAGCAGGTGCAGGGCTTTAACAGTAGCCCTGGTAGAAGCTTAGTCTCTCTCATACACCTCCAGGATGTGTCCAGGCAAAATATCAACTACTTTATCACCATCTAGTGGATCTGAGCAGCCCTAGACCTAGAGTCAAAGGTATAATGCCCATGATGCCTGAGAGGTAAAGTCAAAGAACATAGACCATATACTGGAGACACTATAAAAAAGTGTATTGTCAACCTGAAGAATGCAGCCACATGTCTTCCCTCATTATAATACACTGAATTAAGATTGATCAATTCAGTTCAATTCAATTCAATTCAATTTTATTTATATTGCACTTTTTACAACCAGTGTTGTCACAAAGCAGCTTTACAGAATCCAGGTCGGAGCCCCTAGTGAGCAAGCCAAGGGCGACGGAGGTGAAGAAAAACTCCCTAAAGCTAGAGGAAGAAACCTCGGGAGGAACCAAGACACAAAAGAGAGAAAGGGAGTCTCTATTGGGAAAACTAACAATAGAAGGCCTTTTTGTACAGCTTAATCACTGTTGGACAGATTGGCCATCTTTGGCTAACGGAGTTGGTACAGTTAAGAGTCAGTAGAGGTAGTTTTTGTTGGAAAAGTAGCTTGAGAGTCTCTAGTCCACAACAACGGGAACTACTATCTCTGCTGGAGCTTTGAACAGCAGTTGCCCTTGAATGGAGGAGGAGCACATGTTGAGTCGAAAGCAGCCAAACCAGTCAGGATTGAAGATCATCCTTTTGGTTAGTTAGTTAATATTGGCAAGACAAAACTGTGCTCGTGCTTCAAGGTCTAGTTCTGATGTTCCCGTACCGATTGCAGATACTTTTGGAGATGGAAAGGGTTTATCATGGGCACTCTGACCAGTCTGCAGTTATGCAGCCCCATTCAAGACAAACTGTGATGACTTGTTTGTTCTGACACCTTTCTGTCATAGCTAGCAATAACCTTTTCGGCAGTTTGTGGTGCAGTAACTCTTCTGAGAGATCAAAGCAGAAGTGCTAGGCTTCGCTCCCCACATTCATCAATGGGCCTTATTTGCTCATGACCCTATTGCTGGTTTATCGATTGTCCCTTCTTGGACCACAGGTTTAGGATTGGAGATGCTCTGACCCAGTTGTATAGCCACCACACCTTGTTTTTTTTTTTTCCTGTTTTTTTGTCCGTTTCCTTGCTTCCAATACATCAGCTTCAATAACTTGAGACACATGGATACGATATTGAATGAAGAGCACTGTGAGTAACCTTTACACCTGAGCAGGTCTGTCTGCATTTCCTTTCTGTTTTAGTACAGAACACAAAGTGCTGTTTTTGTCACCGATGTCGTAGAAACTGCAAAATTGCCAGAAAATTGCAAAATGAGTCAAATTGTTGTTTAACCTCTATGGAGGTTTGAAACAGAACAGCCTTAGGATAGGTGCTCACCCCGAGCTGTGCAGTTCACGATTTGATTTTAACCTCCATCCCAAAGGAAGTCACTCCTGCAAAAGCAAGCCGGGCAGAAGGGATTCGATTTAAACGCGCCACAAATGCAGAAGCCACAGCACCATTATTTTAGAAGGTGTGCGGACCAAATCAGTTTAACCTCCTGAGAGGTTAGGCTTCCAAGCAATTGCAGAAAAGGTTAGGAGGTTCTCAATTACTGCCAAGTAGCAGCAGTCTGTGGATTCCTCAGGTACACCAAACATTCAGAGGTGGCTTTGAACCAAGTCCCTGCTGGGCTTCCTTTTTTTTCAATTGAGCAGTGGTTTCCCATTTCCAGCGAAAACAGACCGCTGTGCTGATGATCTTGGCAGGGGACTTCAGAATGTCTGGACCCCAGAGCCTCTCGATTAATAAGAGATGATCCAGTTCAAATTTAAACAAGACGCATTTGCCACTCTGTTAGTAAATTTGGCCCTAGTCTGTGGCTGTAGTACCGCTTCAGCAATTCCTGACTTGGAAAAAAAACTTCCCTGCCCACCACCCAGCTGTTAATCTAGTGGTAGTAATTCAGTTTTCACATGTCCAATATCAAAGACTGTCCCTTCAGTTTAGTTCAAATTGAGCTGGGATTTGTAGCATCTACACCTGCACTGACCTTATTCTTATAAAGAAAGGGGAAAAAAAAGAAGCATTAATCATTTCATTGTTATTGGCCCTGCCAGGGTTGTAACATCTGAAAACATGATTAGTTTCACAGGCTCATAGCAAGATGCACAATCAGCTGCGTAACCGGGAGTAAGTGGTGACAGACAACTGCCTTGGGGAGCTGGCGGCATTTTGCAAAAGTGGTTTCTGATGTACTTTTACCACCTGTTTTCTGCTCCACAAAACCTTCTAGAAACATGCAGATTGATTTGCATCTATGCCAGCTGTCTCCTGGTGATAGTTGCTTTAAAGGCTCAGCTGCTATCTGCAAACGACGTTCGTGCTTCGGCATAAAACATCGCAGCAGGATCGCGCAGAAGGGCAAAGAGACTGCATTCTCAGAAACAGAATCATTTAGCTGCAGCGTAAATCAGCTCTAGTACAGATAAATACAGAAATGGGTACAGATAAGCTAGGTACAATATGGTACCTGAAAGCTATCCAGCATTTGATAATGGACAGCAAGCTATTTGGGCTGTACTACAATGTGCTGTTAAATATGTAATTCACTTACACACAGTGTCACCTTACCATGTGCTGGAAAACCATCAAATGCTGAATTTTCCATTAAAGATCCATAAAGGTCGGATTATGTCCATAGTTTATAGTCCATTGTAAACTTTATCGGTCTTCTGTGTAATAATAAGCAGTACAGTTAAATTCGCCACAAAAATGATAGCATGCATCAATATTATGACCAAAGCAATTGGAAATGTACCATGATTGTATTAGCAGTACTGTCATAGTAGCATTCTTTACATTCTTAAAAAGGAACCATATAAAAATGAAGACCCCCAAGTAACCATGTTAGTAAATGGGGTTGTCTTTGAATGAGATGAATCTTTTAGAGCTATAAAGAATGTAATGTAAAAGTTGTTGACCAAATTGAATGGGTTTTCCTTAATTTCCCTTCCAAAAAGTCACATATATTTCACATAATGTTTGTCAAGCATTTAAAAACAAGCAAACACATTATGATGCCAATGATGTGTGATCACATGTAACATGAAACAGTGGTAACATAAAAGATTATTTATTTATTTTTATTTCTATTGATTTATTTTTTATACAAGCATGTCTTTTTCTGTAAGCCTTTGCATTATGTGAAGGTCCTTCATACCAAAAAATTTCATCACAATCACATCTCCTTTAAAGAAATGCATCTCTGAAGAACCACCAGCTGAAAGATTCTCTAGGTGGTTCTTCTATGCTTTCATGCAAAGAACCCTTTCTTTCACCTTGATCTTTAAGAGCGTAGCCTCTTTATGACGGTGCACTTTGCAAGAACAAAAGGGTGCATTAACCCAAGCTGCAGCAGTGGCCTGGATAAAAGAACTACGATAAAAAAAAACAATATTTCATCAGATGGGCTTCTTCTATGAAGATGCAGCACGTGCAACACAAGGGGTCAGTGTTGCTTTTCAAATAGGCCGTCCTCGCACTGCAGTGAGATCAATCTGCCTCACGCCTCAGCCTCCCATGCATTCACAAGTCATGCGGTTGATTTAGGTGTGTGGCGCCCTGTATCATGCTTTCATATCAACTGCTTTATCCCTTTTACGACACTAAATAACAAGGAAATGAAAGGCAAGCAGTTCTTGCGGCGGAGGAGAGCGGGAATTTACAGCTCGGGGCATCCCACCATTACAGCTCAGTCATAACTCTAAATCTGCCTGCTCAGTAGGCAGCTCCCAATGCCAAGCTTTTGTCTATGCGTTAATGTTATTGTTCAAATGGGGCTTGTGGGTGCAGCACGCCAATTGACTCTCATTTCTTCCCGCACCATTATATCCCTTCTTTTCCTTTCATTCAGGAGAGACAAAAAATCTTAATGTGCATAGGGTGCATTGCAGATTTTCGATTATATTTGCTGTTGTGTGTTTTTTTTTTGGTAGTCTGACAGAGGTCACGCTTCAATCGCACCGTGAACGATGAAGTGAAAGGGCAGGGAGAACTTCAGATTGCCTCCGGCTTCAAGAGACAGTATCCGAAGTACCAAAACCCTTCAGATTTCTTGGAACCGACTTGTTTCCATGGTCACCAGTGCCTCCTTTACTTTATTTTAAAAGCCTGGTTTCACCTTGGCTACAATTAGTATGGCAACATCTCTCATCATCTGCTCGCGCTCACTCCGAAGGACCTGATTTATTTCTTTTTCTCAAGAGAGAGCCGTAAAGGTGGGATGTATGCGGATTACTGTTTCTTCTCTCCTGCTCAACTCTGCAGTGATGGCCTGGCAGCAGCCGGGGCATAACTAATCATCCAAAATGGGGACGGAGACTCCAAAAGCTTTCTTTTCCTTGTTTCTACAAAAGAGAGGAAAGTTCTTAATGGACTGAAACACTGGTGCTTTCACGGTGACACCTCCCCACCCCCCACTCACCAACCCCACCCCAGCCCCTTCAAAGCATTAGGCAAACAGAAGTGAAGGGCCTGCTCACAGCGGATCGGTCAAGGAGAATGTAGAAACCAAACACACAAGACAAGCAAATAACCCGTGTGCTCAGCACCCCACAGCTGATCACCTCCCTGGGCTCGCCGCTAGATTGCTTGAATTATGGAGAGAGATGAGTGCTGTGGAGCTGGCCAGGGGAATATTGCTTTACTTTGTTATCACGTTATGCTGTGCGGTCGTAGCTGTCGCACATCAAATTGCCTTTGCCCGGCCCGCCTCGGCACCAAATCCTATCATGTGCAGCCACATCTCTCGCCAACAACAAGGCAATCCTTTTTGTTGTTGTTGTTTCTCGTTCTTTGCTCTTTAAATGCGCAACAGTTTCTTTAAATTAAACTGCAGGTGCTGAATGCGGTGCCAGCTGTAATTAAGCAGGTTCTCCCTGAACCATCTATACTTTGTCTTTTTCAAGTACACCACTTTATAAAAGTAATACTGCAGCATATCTCATACACAACACAAAATAGTTGCTCACATGCACTGATGTTTAGTGGTTTTAATACACTTAGATTCCTGTACATTTACTACATTCATTCAGTTAAAAGAGGAAAACCAGTATAAAATCATGGCATACCTCTTACACCTCAAACAGGGTCCCCGGTAGGACAAAAGAAGTTGATTAGGGTGAGTGTAGCATAGTGGGTATCCCAACAATATAAAGGAAAAGTGAAATATAGGCACACAATTCACACTGAAAAATGTGTGAGGAAGGAAAATCCATCCACTATTGATGGTCTATGGGCGGCAGTGAAGAATATGCGGGAAGCAGCTTTAAAAAACAACTTTAAAAATGTATGACAAAGCAGTGCAAGGCTGTCTTTAAGACAGACGGAGACGGGGACTCCAGTCACGACTGAGCTCAGACATGCCCTCAATTAGTACCGGACCAAAGGCTTAAGATTTCTGAAGTTTCAACCTGGTGGAAAAAAAAAAACAAAAAAAAAAAAACGTGGACCAAGCTTATTAAATTAGGACCATCATCCTTCATGCAGTGAAATGAATAAAACCTTTCATTTCCAGCCTCAACATGTGTGACCTTGCCCTTCAGTGTTGCTACTATGTGTAGTCTTTACTGCAATCCCATCCTCTTGCAGCTTGCATATCGCAAAAAATTTAAGCTTACTAAAGCTTTGGATGAATTATATATTTCCTAGCTAGCATTCCGATACAAACTACAGACTAACTACACAAGTGTTTTTGCCTCGTTCCTTTCAACACATACACACAGCACTTATTTCTGTCCTTCAGTCTTTTCTATAGCGAAAGGCTTCTATTTGAAACCATGTCAAACTTGTCAGGATTTTTGTAGTCATTTACTGCAAGTACACTAAACGTCTCTCACTGGAAGCCAGCATTTGTTTCATGACACCTACACTACCAGTCAAAAGTTTTTGCACCCCACAGGTTTTTACCACTTATCCATTTATTTCATAAACGGCGGATTTTTATTTTGGTTAAGCTTCGAGTGAACAACTATACACGAGATAGGATAAGATAAAAAGATAAGACAGATCTTTATCCCGAGGGAAATTCTTGTGTCATTAGCGTGCTCAGTGCAACATGAAAGAGTAAAAGATAATAAGACAAAAGAAAAAAAGAAAAAGATAATAAACAATAGTGCAACACAATGACGAGAACATTAGTGTAACAGACAACACTGTAACATACTAAAATTGCTGTGTGCAAATGTTCAGTGTGCTGTAGCAGCAGATCCGTAGTACAAAATGACTTATGAAAGTGGCTTAATGTTATTACACAAAAAAAAATGCAATAAAATAGCAGCAGGTGATGAGGTAATGAGATTAACATTCAATAACATACAATCAATGAAACAGTTAAGTCAAATCAAAATGTCAAATGTTTCCTTTATAACATGGACAGAATCTGTAACAGTGTATGTCTGACATCCTATTAACTGGTTGTGTGGTGTTGCAGAGTCAAATTCTAGACTGTCCATTAACATTAAATGCACTCGTTAACTCTTTCATCCCATTGGCTATCGCATAATTACTCATTAAACAGCTGGTGATCCACATTGTAAATAGAATCATAATCATTATTATAATTACATTAGGTGACTTTTTAAAGGTCATCATTGATTCTGGCTAATAAAGGTACTCAAATGGTCAAATAAAGGTACTCAAAGTGTAAAGTTATTTTAGCAAAGAACTCACACCCCAAAAACAGAAGACTTGCATCAAGTGGCTTGTGGTTTCCGTTACATTTTGGTGTAGTAATGGTCCAAAGGAAAAAAAAAAACTTTTTGACTATGTAGTGTTATCCCAATTTCTTCACTGCTGTCCTCAGACCATTTATAGTGTCTGAATATTTCTCCTGCATGTAGCCCCATGAGGTCTTAATGGGTTTTAACAGAGCCTGCAAGTGATGAGTTACTATGAATGAATGATTGCTAAATATCAGTGCATGTGAGCGCTTCTTCTTAACTGCCAGTGTAGATTTACCAGCTGCTTCAGTGTTGTTTGCCAGTCCCCGACAAAAGTAGCTGGCATTCACATTAAGAAGTTTTCACCACTCATAAGGCGTTCCAAAGAATCAAAGAATAAGACATCCATACTTCATCTAATGAACAAACGTTTTGTGAGGCACTGTATATATAAACATATAGCTGGTTACATGCTCTTATTTAAATATTATTCATCTCTGTCTTCAAAATCTGCCTCTTTCATGTGACACTTTTTTTTCACACAAAGTGGAGTTTTAATTACTAGCATCATCAAATTGGCTCCACAGCCCTGCCAGAACATTAAGTATAAAAGAGGTTGTGTTGTCATGGCAACAGGCAATGCCAATAATGTATTCTGCAGCTGAAGGATAGTAAGAGAAGGGAGAAGGGAGGTGGAAAAAAAAAAAAAACAGTACATAATAACACAATCAAATATGTCAAGTTTAGCCTATGCAGTGGCCCTTTATTTGCATTCATAGAGGACTCCTGTCAGTAGTGCACAGAAATCCTGTGGCAGCTAAATTAGACCACTCGCAAGTCATGTTGCTGTGAGAGGCTTTCCCCTGAGGGAGAGCGACCCATCAGTTGCGGCCGCATCATTTATCATATCGGGTGTCTTTGCGTTTATTTTTGAGTCATTCTATAGAGTTGACTGCCGGTCTCTCGCGTTTGCCCTCAAAACACAGCTTTACTTTTTTGGTTTTCTCGTCTCTCTCTCTCTCTCTCTCTCTTTCTCTCTCTCTCTCTCCCTCTCCCTCTCTCTATCTATCTAGTTATTCTCCGAGCTTCAACTGCTTGAGTGGAACAGAATGATGGAAGTCCAGACATTGGCTGTCCTTCACTGAAAAGGCCACATTTCAAAACCAATTTGGCCGGTCAGGGGCAGGAGCTGTCTGTTGAAGTAAGAGTTGAGTCTATTGTCCGAGGCACAGCTCCATCCACTCCATCCATCGAGTTTGGGTGTGCTGGGGCTAGACTCATTCATCGCAGGTCCAGACGCTAATCAAAACCGAAACTTTGCCGCAGATGTGTCCCCTTTCAGGTCCTAATTGATTGGGCCGCTAACTGATATCCGTCATATTAAAATCGCATTAGGGCTACAGTAATGTAATTGGCCACAATGGTTGATAGCAGGAACTCAGGGGCTGTATTTGATAATCCACTGATGCAGTTTCCAGGGCTCCGCTCCACCAATTCATCTTATCTTATTGCCCCTGTGAAACGGCGCGAAATGGATGCTTTTTGGAAGACAAGTGATGTGAGTAATAGTTAAATACACTAAGCTTTAGTTCAAAAATAAACACACCCTATAGGCAATTACATATATAGGGAGCTATCTTCAAAAACAGCACGTTAATATTTTAAGAGGAACACACTAATCCAGTAAAACTAAAAGGGTTAGCAGGAAATAATGCACCAAAAAGGTAAAATTGGCCATCATATTTAGGCAAACCTTCAAGTGACTTTACACTGAAATACCAATCCAAGAATTTGAGTGGAATAAAGAGCCCATATCACCAAATGCTCAATATTCTCCTCACTGTTTTGGTGTACAAAACTTTGTAAAGTATCAACCCATTCATTCCCCTGTCCAGTCCATACATAGAAACAAAGCTGCAAAACCAGCCTGTTTTTGTTATGTTTTAAAAACCTACAGTACTGTACAAAAGTCTTAGGCCCCTGAAAAATTATATCATAATTAAATAGCTGTTTAGCTGTTAAAACAAACAAACAAACAAACAAACCATATTTTAGCATAAACCAAAAGCACCTATAAGAGCATAGATTCAAATTGCATTATAACAGAAAATAGTGATTTTATGCATGCCAGTGCATTAGCTTAACCTCTAGTATTACCTCTAGTTACCATGGAATTCCTGGTTTGACTCAGTACTTCATTATATTAAAATGTGTACTGCTGATGGACTTTCGCAAATTCATGCAATTGCTGGAGGCATTGAGGACAAATCTGGAACCATATCTGTGTTCTTCTTACTTTTTGGAAGCATAATAAAATCGTGATACTTTTTATTTCTTTCTTGTTTGTTTGCAGCAAGACACACAGAAAGACACTCACTGCTGAGATATATGGCCTTAAACAATTTGCACTAGGGGCCTGAGAGTTTTGCACAGTACAGTACACACTTACAAATATCTGCTTGTTCAGCATACAGCAGTTTAGCCTGTTCATTTGCACTGAAGTTACAAGGTGTGTTTCATCCTGGACTGATTTTGGAAGCAAGCATAACAGAGGGCAGCCAATCAGAACAGAGGTCTTTTACATATATTATATATCAGACAAAACTGTCTGTTAAATTAAGGAATGAAAAGGGATAATGTAAAAGTGAAAAATAAATCCATACTACACCAAATGTGGGCATCAGACCACAGAAATCAGAAAACTACTGGCAGGCATGTAAAAAAAAAAAGCATGGAGCTTAAAATGTACAACAATATAAGATAAAATAATAATGGAAGTAAGACGGCACCAATCTTTCAGTCTCTGTCAATGTTGTTTTTATTTTTAAACATGTATCACTCCGTCAAAAGCAATGAATTTCACATCATAGCGTAAGCCAAAAACCCATGGAACAGATCAGTCTGTGGCACGTCTTGCTTCTTTCTGGCCAGGAGGGGAGCGAGGAATACAGCCCAGCTGCTCACATAGTGATGACATTGATTGTTTCCTGCCGTTCCCTTCAGATAATCGGATAACAATGAGCAGTCTTTCACAGTGAACGAGAGTCTATGGCATCGTCCCCAACTACCCGCACCTCATCTGAGCTATGTATTACCCATCCCAAACTTACCTTACAATGGATGACTAAGGTTTCACACAATATGGACCATACACACTGTTAAAAAAAAAAAAAGTTGCCAAAGTTAAATAAATAATCAGAATTTTATATTTATTTTCACATACTTGAGCTTGATGTTTGCTTGTTGAATGTAACATCATATGCTCTTAACCTAAGATTTCATCCACCGTTGTGAACACCATTGTGATTGTTAAAATGATTTCGGATGTCCACACAATGGCGTAAAACTAAAACCTTGAAAAAAAGGCATTTTTTGATATATTACAGCAATGATATGTCACAACTGCAGTTGGGGCAATTCAAAGATTTCTATCCTGTGCAGTTATTTTGAAGTTAATGCCACTGGGTTCCTTTAAGAATTAGCCTATTGCAAACCACATGCTTGCTCTTCTTTTCACATCTCATGGTTTGCAGCCTCCACCTGAAGGCCCACAGCCGACACAGAAAGGTATTTTTGCCATGATGCCTTCCTTCCAGCCTCAAATGAACGACGTTTCTGTGAGGTCCATGTGTGCCTTAACCGCTGTACCACCACCGTGACACCTTTCAAAGCGTCTCCTGCTATCACATCTCTCACAATGACTCACAGAAAGACCCTTACAAAGTTTCTTTCATATTAACATAAACAAGTACATCTTGATTTCGTGACAAGGTTGAAAGTGAAGCGCACTCGAAGGCAATAGAAATGTAATAATGGATTTGACCCTCCGAGACCCCACAGTCTTCGAGAGTTTGACTGTTGTTCCCTCCCCTCTAAAAACAGGTCTGAGAGCAGCTAATTTCCCAACAGAACAGGCAGATTGGCTACGTTCCTGCAAGCAATCCCCACAGCTTGCAATGCCACCGTCGTTGTCTTTGTTATGCTAATAAACAAGGCCTCGCCTAAAATATCTGTGCCAGTGTATTTTGGGTTGGTGGTTAGAGCTTTGTTGTCGAGGACTATAAACATACTAATGAAAGTGTTTTAATAAGCAACTCTCTCTCCCTAACTCTGTCTCTCACTCTCTTTTTCTCTCTCACTCTCCCTCTCATTTCTATTCAAGAAGGGCAGTGAAGGGGGTTTTGCACCAGGAGCTTAATGATGTCCTTTCAAATGGAATTCTTCAGGGGACTTTGGAGACAGGTGACGAAATA
>JBBPCZ010020555.1:0-14419 GCA_037974445.1 Brycinus macrolepidotus
ATAATAATAATAATAATAATAATAATAATAATAATAATATCAAATGCTTGTGTTTTTTGTCTCTCTGCAGGAAGATCATTCATAAGGAAGGTCCATCTGCTCTGATGAAGGGCGCCGGCTGCAGGGCTCTGGTCATCGCCCCACTCTTCGGCATCGCCCAAGTGGTTTACTTAATTGGTGTTGGAGAATTCCTCCTGGACCAGTACCCCTTCAACCTCTACTCAGCCTAAACTCTGGAATCATCCCAACATTAAAGAGATAGTTCAGCGAATTATGTAAATTGGATTTTTTTCATTTTCGCCAAACTATTTCTTTAAAGCCGAGTGCCTACGGCAGCTATAATGGAACAAATGTCTGAATGATGAGATATTGTCAGATTTGTTGAGGAAATGCTAACACTAGCATGTACAGCTGGCTTTCTCGAAGCCAAGACAACATTGAACTTGTCGTCTTTTTTTTTAATTTTTGAAAAGTATCTCCAGGAACAGCCTTTGGCTTCCCTCAGTGAGGGAATAAATGTCACGTCACGTCATGTCACTCAAAATATCAGTTTTCCTTTCTGTTTGTCCATTTGACAAAAACGTGCCTTTTTCAGGGGGCAACAATTCTGTTTAGCTCAGCCAGATCTGTTTATCCCATTTGTTGTCATATTTCAGCCCTGTTTAAAGGGTGTTGAGGTGAGGAATGCTGATGGACCTTTTGAAACCAGAGGTATTTACATGGTAGATTCTGAAAATCTTTCAATTTTGGATGGGTTTTTGGAGGAGGTTAGGCTTGGGGTGTATAGAACGCAGATTTGGGGCTTGTGCCATCCAGCTGGACCAAGTCAAGGCAGGAGTTTGGCATATTTTGTTGCCTTTCATGCATAACTCAAAGGCAGACCGACATGAAAACATTTGCTGGCATAGTCGTCCCAAAATACACGGCATACCTCATATAAACACAGTGCCCAAGACAAGACGGGGAGGTTCGAATGTGTCAGATGAGTTTAGCTTTAGAAAATGCTTCAAGAAACTCTTGAACGTCTTCTGTTTCTTCTTATGGTCACATGAGTTTTCCTCTCACTTTTCATTTTTATACTTTCAGTCCGGGTCACTTTCCTGACCCCCCAAAAATAGCATTTGGGAACCTTTTGGTGAAGCAGCATGGATATTTTCGAGCTGCTTAGCCCAAGGATTTCTGAACCAATATGGGTAAAAGCTAAATAAAGGAACTATTAGTCTGTGAGTTGTTTCTGTGTTTAATTCTAGAAGTGTGGAAAAGAACTGACATTTATTTCAATGGGAAAATGTATTCAATTTGATTTACATATGAATTTATTCTGAAAAACTGCTTATGGTTTGAATTAAACGCATGAAATTTTTTCTTTGACAAAGCAAGATAACTTTTCATGAAATTCAAATCATTATAAAATTATAAAATAAAGTGCTGGCAATAACTGTGGGTTAATCTTAATAAATTAGTCATAAAACAAACCTTTTCATGATAACAAGTGGGTGAAATCTTCTCACAGAATATTTTATTGTCCCCTGATAAATCTGACAATTACAGTACTGTGCAAAAGTCTTGAGCAACCCTTCATTTCTCAATATTTTGCTTCCAAAGAGCCAGACTTTCTTGTATTTTTAACGCAGTCTTTAGGAACAGTTCTCCAAGCTTCCTGAAGTTATCTCATTTTCAGTCCAGTCCCTGAACCTCACTGGTTCCAGAGGAATGTTTTTTGTTTGTTAAGACACACAGTGACCTATGTATGAATCATTCAAGCATAACAAAGCATATCTAACTTAAGGCCTGAACCAGTGAAGAAACAGGGGCAGATGATTCCAGACGACCAGGCCGGTGATCAGTATACTGGTGGTGCTGAATGCTGAGTGGTTGGAACACCTTCATCTAGGCACCTTGTATCTTTAGGCACTTTGCAGCCTGTCACAGTAAACCATTTATTTCCATTTCTTTCATTTAATCTATTCAGTATTCCAAAGATAAGACAGTTTAACAGGCATCAAGACTTTTGCATAGTACTGTATGTACTGGGACTAGGACAGAGACAGGGACCTGGATTGAGAGGGCAACCCACAGAGACTAGAACAGGGACAGGCACATTGACAGAGACAGTGACCAGGACCTGATACCAGAACAGATACTGTTACAGGGACTGGGACCGAGACAATGACAATGTCCAATATATAGGCACTGGGAAACAGATTGTTACTGGGACAGAAATGTGGACACAAGCAGAGATACATAACAGAATAGAGACCAGCACTTTGAAAGATACCAGGACTATGACAGATATCAAAACCAAAAAAGACATAAATTAGGACAAAGAGACAATAACAAGGACTGAAACTGGGACAGCTAATACAGTAGATATTACAAGAAGGACTTGGTAGCACAGGCTGGTAGAAGGTCTAGGATAGAAGCAATGACAGTGACTATTGATAGGAACTGTGTCAGAGGCAGTGGCTGGGATGAAAACCAGGACAGAGTAAAGACTGGGACTGGGACAGTGACCAAAACTGGGACAGAGGCAAAGACAAGGATCAATCCAGATAAAGCGATAAGGGCTGGGACAGAGAATGTGACAGAAACCAAGACAGAGACAGTGGCAGTGGTGGGAACCAGGACAGAGTCAGGACTGGGACTGGTCAAAACAAAGATAGGGACCAAAAGAGATAAGAGCTGGGACAGAGAATGTCCCTGGTCTGGGCTCATGATGAACTACAAGTTCTAAATTTAGTCCTTTTGAAGGATACCCAACATATGCCAAAGATCTAGTGGCTCTAGAAGTTTGGAGGTCAAAGCTGAAGGATCACCAAGGGGTGAGATCTGTGGGCTGAGTGGTGGATGAGTGGAATGACATTTTTGGTCTCTGTGCAGGGAACTGGAGGGGCTGCTGTTGAAGCATGATTTTCAGCTGTGGGAAGGAACATTTTACAAGGGGGCAGCTCTAATAGAGAGAGATGTGAAGCAGAAATTGATCTAGTTTCTCAGGCCAAGGGTCATGCAGGGTCCAAGAATCTCTTATGAAGCAGAGCTTGCAACCTCCCCAATCTCCCTTCCTACAGGTGAAAATGATGCCTCACAATCAGTCCTTGTGTTTCCCTGCACAGGGACCAAAAATGTCATTTTGCCTCTGCCAAAGACAGAGACAGTGTGACGGGGCAAGGGATGGACACTTGGGTTGGAGATGAAGCCAGGTCAGAATAAGAAGCTGTGCTGGAGTCAGGCAACTATACCTTGCCTGGGCCCAGGATAAACTAATTATTCAAAATTTAGTCCTTTCAAAGGATACACAACTTACACAAGTGATCTACTGGCTCTGGAATGTTTGGAGGCCAAAATTGAAGGATCACCAAGTGAAGCAGAAACTGGGATTAGTCTAGTTTCTCAGGCCAAGTGTCACCCAATGTCTAAGAGTCTCTCATGAAGCAGAGCTTGTTACTTCATTTGTCTACCCCTCAGCCCACAGATCTCACCCTTTGGCCTCTAAGCTTCTAGAGCCACTAAATATTTGGCTTAAGTGGGGTAAGTATATCTTCTGGGCCCAGGATCAACTATTAGTTTTAAATTTAGTCCTTTTGAAGGATACCTGACTTACGCCAAAGATCTAGTGGCTCAGGAAGCTGAAGGATCACCATGGGGTGATATCTGAAAGCTGGGGGTGGATGACTGGAGTGGCATTTTCGATCGCTGCGCAGGGAAATGGAAGGGCTGCTGGTGAGGCATCATGGGATGGAAGATTAGGAAGGTTGCAAGCTCTGCTTCATGAGAAACTCTTAGATGTTAGGTGACCCTTGGACTGAGAAACTAGAGAAATCCCAGTTTCTGTTTCATTTGATCTCTCTCTATTACAACTGTCCCCTTGAGAAGTGTCCATTTGATTGATTCATCCTAGGCAAGAATCTAGCTCCATAAGTTCTGGCACAAACCGTGTGTCGGAGATGCCTGGGCATTAGTACAAGGTGTAGTCTTTTTGGGAGAACACAAGAAACACCAACATTCCACTATGTCGAGCTCAAAATCTTGGCATTCTGATGCTAACGCCATCCATGAAAGTGGCTCCAGACGCAGTGTAGAGTGCCCACTCTGCTGAAACTCTAACCTGCTGCTTCTGCATTGCTGCTGAATAACTTCTACCCGCAGCTGTTGCCCACATTTCAAATGGGAAATATGAAACTCCACGCAAAGCAAATCTCCAGAGAGGCAATCCCTTACCAGATGTACAGCAGCTAATATGATATACACTTACACTCATAAAGACATTCAACTATAGAGCCAATTCACTACAGCCAAATCAAATTGTTAAGTTTTTAAGCTTAGCATCATTTGAAGCAACAATAAATATATTGATGCACTTATTTCTATGTTGTTTGACCCAGCAGCAGGTGTCTGACTGTATAGTAAGAAAGAAGGACTAAAATTTGACCCAAATGGTCCCATTGGTTTTGGTCTAAGATCTTATTTATCTTTTGATTCAAAAAGTCTTGATTGAAAATATCCATACTGCTTTAGCAAAAGGTATATTTGAAAGTATAAAGATGAAAATTGAGATTGGTTAAATTGAAATGTAAAAAATGCTCATTTGCCTTTAATAATCATGTCTGCTTTATTAAATTGTAAAACTCATCATTTCTATTTCTGATTTTAATTGTTGACCTGAGGCATTCTCAGGAGTAGCTTTAGGCTGGGCACAGTAATACTCTCAGAGTTCTACAGCTTAAAAATAACACTAACCTAATTTATCAGGCATTATAGCTGAACCAGTTAAGCTTTTGCCAACTCTTCCGCCAACTCGAGCCAAGTCTCTCAAAAGAGAGGAGATATTTGAGGAGTGAAAATGAGACGTCTAACTCATACTTGCTATCATTACACAACTCCACATACCTTCCTAAACTTCTCTCCTAAAGCTGTGATAGTCTATACATAACGAATTATATTATAATGAATCATTTATAGTACTGGTTTATAGTAATATTAATAATACTTAAAAGAAGTTAAAAAATTCTTCATAGCAATTACTAAAAAATCACAGGAGATACTGAATACTCCATGGTAGACACTGAATAATTCGTAGTAGTACTAAATAATTTACAGCAGATACAGAATAATTCATAGTAACTACTGAATAATTCATAGTAGATACTGAGTAATTCATAGTATATACAAAATAATTCATATTAGTACCAAATAATTTACAGTAGATGCTGACTAATTCATAGTAGATACTGAATAATTCATAGGGGATACTGAATTATTCATAGTAGATACTGAATAATTCATAGTAGATAATGAATAATTAGAAGATACTGAATAATGCATAGGAGATACAAAATATTTCATAATAGATTATGAGTAATTCATAGTAGATACTGAATAATTAATTGTAGATATGAATACTGATAAATTAAGTTGTCAGCATAATAAAAATAAGCAAAGGAGCACCACAGGCTGGAGAAACTTCAGAGCAGTTTTATTTGTTCAGGTGTGATGATGTTCCTGAGAAGCCTGAAGTCACATCTGAACTCATTAGACCATAAATAAATTACACATTTAAACACTGAAAAAACAACAACAACAACAGCAATGTCGCTTTGTTTACAGTACAAAAATTCTCTTCATCATTTTTCTCACAAAAAAGTGAGCGACATGAAACTTTTGTTCATATTAAAAACTCCTACGGAAAGCCATGCAGAGAGAGAGAGAGTACACACACCTAAACCAACACACATACACACATATAAACCAAAACACACTTCTAAACCACGAAAAGTTTCAGTACTCGAGCTCCCAAGCTGCAGTTACGCTCTGCAGAGCCAGTCGGAGGTTTGGACACACTTTGTTAAGGTTTTTCCCTTATGTTCACTATTAGAACAATAAACAAAAATTAAAAACTGTGAGTTTTGCAATGAGCAAAAAAGTGTTGAAATACAAACTAAATGAAAAAATGCACATTTTTTATACACTGCATTTTCATCAATCAGCTTAAAACTCACTAAGCTTTTTTTTTTAATTGTTCATGAAATATATATATTTTATGATTATTCATGAAAAATGTTCATATCCATATATGAACTTAATTTATTCTGGCTTAGTTTTTTTTTACAGTTTGGAACTAAATTCATATATGAACATGAACTTAACCCTTTATAAATATATATATATTAGAAAAAAATCAACCATTTAAGCATTCAATCTGAAGCAAAAAATGTTTTTTTTTTGTTGCTGATTTTCCAGTTGCAAAAGAAGGGAATATATGCAAAACACACTGAATGGCATCTTCCACCAAATTGCCATCAAATTCACACAAAACACATTTAAATGTAGCAATGCCCCAAAATGTGGCCCAAACTTTTGCACATTTTAATTTTTTCCCCAGTACATTAAATTCAGGTAAACAGAAAGTGTGCACTAAAATTTTTCAGAATTTGGTTCAGTTTGGAGGACGTTTGCAATTAGGAAAATCAACAAAACATGTAGCTTGAGCAAAGTTTTGCATAAAAATGGAATTCTTTCTATTAGAATGTCTTTTAGATGGCATGTTCAATCAGGCGAATCCAAACATTTTTGACTGGCGCTGCAGACGAACTGGACAGTAATGACGAGTATTTGGATCCTTAGGCTGAAGACCTCTGCTAGGCTCACATTCAAACCGTTGCTAACAGGCTTTGTATGTTGTTTGTATTTAAAAAAAGCAAGGCACATCGATTGATCTCAGTATAAATCACCATCAAACAGGAAAGATTTAAGGCCCTTTTTACTCTCAGGGTCAAAATGTGTCCTGGGCGATCGGATCGCAAGTGGACAACGCTAAATAAGTTGTTAAAAAGCTTGCTAAATAAGTGTAAATGACCACCAAGATGCATCTTGATCACTCAATCCAAAACAACAATGGCAAGGTTGCTTTGTTTACAGTATAAAAATTCATTTTTCTCACAAAAACGTGAACAACTTGCCGAGGTGGTCTGGGATAAATGTGTCCAGATATCTTTTGTAGTGTAAATGCTAATGAATCAACTGGGACATCCCAAGAAAATACGCCTTATTTTGGCATTAAAAAAGCTGCTAAAAACCTTACTATTCTCCTCCACCTTCTTTTAAATATCTGCACTTCCACTGCACTTTTTATCTTCTTATATTGATTTTTTATGTATTTCCTTTTTTTAACTTTCTATTATTTTTATGCTTCATATTTTTATTATTATTGTAAAGCACACTGAATGACCTTTGTGTATAATAGGCTACATAAATAAACTTGACTTTTGAAGCTACAGTGCCATAAAACCAGAGACAACAATAGCAAGTGTGGAAGGGACGGGATGGACAACTGTCCCATTTTATGTTGAGCTGGATGTGTCCTTCGTTTTATCCTATGGAAGGAGAACTAAACGATCCAAAAACATAGAAAAATTTTGAACATCCAAAAATTGTTCAAAGTTCCACCTGACTGCTGATTTTTTACTGAACATTTGCCCAATTTTTGGATGTTAAAAAATAACCTAAATTTCACATTTTTACTTCTAGTTAAGAGTTCATATTTAAAGGCGTACAACTGGGTAGGGACAATATGGACATGTTCCTTCCAATATCCAGTGACATTGAATTGTCCCACCAATAATTTTAACAAAAAAATTCAAATAAAACTGGTCTTCTGTCTGTGTTTGGAATACAGTTCACAGTTCAGTTTCTCTACTGTGTGTCCCACCTTCTTAACCCAATATTGTTATAGGATTGACTGTGCTGTTTCTTGCTAACATGTGATTAGCCAAAGCTCAGTGCAGTAATTGTGTGGATGTAGATGAGAAAGAGAACATCTTTAAACTAACACATTTGTGCTTCAAAATAAAAGAACACACTGCGTTTGGTGTTGACTCAGTAAGAGACTAGTGTTACACGTTAAACCGATACTCAAAAAGTACCATGAGGTGAGAAATTAAAATTAAGAATTTCTTGTGTTCTGTGATTACGGTACTTCATTATTGGTTACATCAATTACAGTACCAGTCTATAGGTGCCCACCCCCCTTCATATGTACTATGCACTTTGATGTTAAAGTATGAAAGATGTTAGCGACTGCACTATGGCTGGAGTTGAGTTGCCGCTTTTGTGTCACCATCAATGTCAAAATCAAACCTACACCCTTGTTTATATTTATAGATGATTTATATGTGTATTGCTTTTTTGTAATCTGTAAACTCCGAAGCCTTGTCTCACTGTATATGTGTTGATAGCTGAGATGACAATAAATTTTACTTTGACTTTGACATTGAGATGTACTGGACTGACAGAATGTGGTTTAATTGTGAGAGTTTGTCTGAAGACACAATAATTTGGTTGGCTGGACATCTTGGAGATGCACGATGCACGTATGTGTCAACAGTTTGTCTCGGTTGTCCACTTGAGATCCAGTCGCCCGAGACAAGTTTTAAACCCAAGTGTAAACAGGGCCTACACGAATCAACAGCACGTCACAGACATCCACAATTACACACACTCAAACACACACACAATTACGAATGATGTAGAAAAATTTGGGACAGTGAATAATACCATGAAAAATAACTTCAATAAAATATATTAGATTTTCTTAATGCTTAAAAAGGGTAAAAAAAAAAAAAATCACTGTTTCAGCACTTGAATGGGTTCAAGGTCCAATTTGTTTCACCAAGCAAACATTGGTGGAACAAATCAATATTTTGACACACAGCACTGTGCAAAAATCTTGAGCCAACCTTCATTTCTTTGTATTTTGCTTTGAATCACCTTGCTGGTGCAAAAATACTATTTGATGTCTGTCAAACTGTCTTATCTTTGGAATACTGAGTAGATTAAATGAAAGAAATGAGAACAAATGTTTTACTGTAACAGTGCCTAAAGATACAAGGAGTCTAGATAAAGGTGTTCCAGCCACTCAGCATTCAGCACCACCAGTATACTGATCACCGCCTGATCATCTGGAAACATCTGCACCTGTTTCTTCACTGGTTCAGGACTTAAGTTAGACGTGGTTTGTTATGCTTGAATGATTCATACGTAGGTCACTGTGTGTCTTAACAAGCAAAAAACATTCCTCTGAAACTGGTCAGGTTCAGGGACTGGACTGAAAATGAGAGACTTTAAATGTCCTTCAGGAAGCCTAGAGAACTGTTCCTCAAGACCACATTAAAAATACAAGAAAGTCTGGTTCTTTGGAAGCAAAATATAAAGAAATGAGGGTTCAAGACTTTTGCACAGTACGGTAGGTCGGACGTATTTGGTCCAGGTCAGTAATTCACAAGAGCTTTATGAACAAAAAAAAATCCCTTTTGTTTGTTTGGTTAATAGCACAACACACTGGGATACATATGTGTCCTAACTGAGCTCCTCACGTCACATGACATGAACATGACACTCAGACATACATGTTCAGGACTGTCAACACTCAGTCGAGCTCCACCAGCACTGCCCAGAGGAAAGGAACATTCAGAATAAGACTTCTTTGTCCAGCCTGTTTCTCCTAGACATAACTGAGCTCAATTTAACATCAATATGAGATTTTGACCATTTTCGCGCACTTCTTAAATTCTGCTCCTGAGAAAGAGCCTTCCTGTAATCTCAGTCCGATCCCAATTTAAGATCTTAAAATGCTTAAAATGCTTTTCTCTCACTGCTCTGCTCTTTATTTGACTCAGATAATCAGATCTTCAGATAAACAATTAGATCCAAAAGAAAACATGGTCGTCAAATTCAAGTGTCAAAACTACCAAAGTCAGACAGTTTTGAGATCCATAAGATTGTTAAAGAGAAGAAAACTGAGAAGCTGATGAGAACAGGAAAAGAACTTCTGTCTCAAGTTGATTTTTTCTTTTGGTCCTTATTTCTCCTAAAGGGGGGGAGGTTTAGGAGAAACAAGTCAGACTTCAGTAATATCCAAATAAGAAGATGGTTTATTTCTGATGAGACAAAGAAAAAACAGCAGCAAAATCTTCCTCTGGATTGGCTGGAATTTTTGATCAGAGGACGCTGGGTGGTCGTTGTATAAGAGGATAAACTCTCAAAAAGCTGCGGTCGGAACTGTGTGGAATGATGGACAAAGAAATCTTTGGAGCTACTTTCTACTTTAGTTTTACCATCCCATTCGGAAGTGTGAACACCCAGACAATGTTAGCATGCGTTCAAGAAACACGTCAACGTGTAGCATCGTGTTAGCATGTACAGAGATATAAAAGCATGTGTGTAACCTTGTTAGCATGTGTAGATATGTGTTAGCAAGGGTACAACCATGTTGGCGTGTGTAGAGCTATGTTAGCATATGCAGAACTATGCATGTAATGAGATATATTAGCATATGTGTAACCATGTTAGCATGTGTAGAGTCAAGTCAGCACATATCGAACCATGTTAGCATGTGAGAAGACATGTTAACATGAGTAGCAATATTTTAGAATGTGAAGAAATACACTGACGTGTGCAACCATGTTAGCATGTATACAGCCATGCCTGCATGTATACAATCATAGTAGCATGTGTATGTAGCCATGTTTACATGTACAGAACCAAGTTAGCATGCAAAAAGATACATTAGCATGTGTGTGGCCTTGTTAGTGTGTGTAGATATATGGTAGCATGTATAGAACCATGTTAGCATGTGTAGTGATATGTTAACATGTGAAGAGATGTACTGACCATGTTAGCATGTACACAGCCATGCCTGCATGTGTACAATCATGTTCACATGTACAGATATTATATTAGCATGCAAAAAGATACATTAGCATGTATGTGACCTTGTAAGCATGTGCAGATATGTGTTAGGGAAACATGTTAGCGAGTGTAGAACCATGTTAGCATGAGAAGAGGATATATTAGCATGTATGTAACCTTGTTAGCATGTGTAATTATGTGTTATGACGTGTAGAACCATGTTAGCATGTGTAAACCCTCATTAGCTCATGGGTTAGTATGTAGCGAGTCCCAGAATCAGATCAAATGGAAGGCATGAGTGGTTAAATATCAGTCTTTTGAACTTGGACACGCAACCAGCTCTGAAATCCAGATGCTACAAGTTTAAAGACCAACAAATGAGCTCAGAAACATTGTGGAAATCTGAACGTGTTTGTGTTAGGGTACAAATGCTTGTTGTGACTGGAAACCATGGAGTTCAAGGCATCTGATCACATGTCACAGGGGGTTAAATCTCTTAGCATGCTTGAGCACCCGAACCCCCCCCCCCCCGCAGTTCACATTACATCATATCTTTATCGGACATGCGATGCCATGCTGGCACCAGCAGGCACAGCTGAGAGAGAGCGGCCCGACTTAAAATAACTTTAACCAAGTGGAAGCTCCACTTAAACAGCGTCCAGAACGTTTGAAACTCGGAAACAGAGACAGAAACACATAAATTAAATCCTCACTGTTGAAGTGGAATATTCACGACACCTTTCCAGCAGGTAATAATTAAAACAAAGTTGAGATCTGATCTCGTCTGGATCAGACCGATACCTTGTACGTAATCCTTCGGCTCACTAATGTCTGGGTGTTCTGATCTGAAGTGTTCTGAGTGAATAATGTTTTTTTTTTCAAATTTTGTTTTGTTTTTTGATCCCAGAGCTGTTACTGTGTTTTGTTTGGAGCCTGGTGATGGACGGAGATCAGAGGTCAAAGGTCAGTCGGCCTACGTTAGATCACTTCCCGACTGTTCCGGATTGCGCAGCACAGCACCATGCTAAAGATCATACCGATAATCTGTGGAAATAAAAAAAAAAGTAACTGTTATTTTTTCCCCAATATCATAATCATAACTGAATTTTGAAGGGGTAGTTATTCAGTAGATAACAGTAGATACTGAGTAACAAAGTAAATGCTTAATAAGACATAGTAGGTACTAAATACAAAGTAAAAGCTAAATAAAGTAGATGCTGAATAATTCATAGTACATACAGAATAATGCACAAGAATGACTAAATAAGAAAGTAGAAAATGAATAGTTCATAACGGATAACAAACAGTAAATACTAAATAACAAAGCAGATACTGAATAACTCATGATAGATACTGAACAGTAGCTTCTGAGTACCAAGGTAAATGCTGAATAATTCACAGTAGTTACTCAATTCACGGGGAAAACTGAATTATTCAAAATAGACATTGAATATTTCATAATAGTTCCTGAATAACAAAGTAAATACTAAATAATTCATAATAGATACTGGACAATTAATAGTAGTTACTAAATAGAGTAAACACTAAATAATTAATAGTAGATATTGAATAATTAATATTAGTGGCTAAATAAAGTAGATACTGAATCATTCACCGTAGGTACTAAATAACAAAGTAAATATTTAATAATTCATAATACATCCTAAATAATTCATAGTTATTTAAAAAAAAAACAAAGAAAAACTGAATAATTCATAATAGATACTGAATAATTCATAGAAGTTACTAAATAGTAAAGTAAATTCTGAATAGTTCATTACAGATACAGAATAAACGATAGTATTAATAGTATAATTCACACTAAAAACTGAATAATTAATAGTAGTGTTACTGCTATGAGTTATTCATGATATGATCACGAATGAATTAATTTCTAGTTATTGATTAATTCTTGAATTATTTGGTATCTTCTATGAATTAACTGTAGTAGGTACTAAATAATACATAGTATTTACTTACTAATAGATACTGGATAATTCACACTAGATGCTGAATAATTCATGGTAGATACTAAATATTAATTCCTAGAGTTTCTCTGTAGTTATTTGGTGTTACCATGACTCCGGCAATGCCGATCCCCACATATCCAATAATGAACAGCTTATTGTTGAAAAACTCTTCAATTGCTTCATCACAGTTCTGTGGAAGAAGACAGGACACAGTGGGAGTGGGTGAGAAAATGTTCAGAAAAAGGTAAAAGGCAAAAAAAGAAATTGTGTGTGCTTTCAGCATATCAAGAGTGGCTGGAAAGGGAAAGCTGAAGCTGCTTCTTCACATTTACATATACAGTAAGTATGCCGATTGTCTTTCTTAAGGAACCATTAGTAACTTCAGCTAATTCAAGGCTTTCAAAAAGTGGTGGGTATGAAAAGGAACACAACAAAATAACAGGGATGAAATGAGCTTTGATAAAATGTGGTGGGGATAAAATGGGACATGAAAAGATAGCAGTGGGGACGGAATGGGACACAACAAAAATTGGTGGGAATGAAATATGACACAACAAAAAGTGGTGGGGATAAAATGGGCCTTGATAAAATGTGGCTGAGACAAAATGGGCCACGACAAAAATTGATGGGGACAAAATGGGCCATTATAAAAAGTGGCGGGGACGAAATGGACCACAAGAAAAAGTGGAGGGGACGAAACAGGGCACAACTAAAAGTGGTGGGGACGAAATGAGCCTTGACAAAACTCGGTAGGGACAAAACAGGCCACAACAAAAAGTGGGGACAAACTGTTCCTTGACAAAAAGTGATTGTCCCCAGTGTAAACGACACATATTATTATAGAAATATATGATTATAGATAAACTATGTGATAATACAGCTGTATTTGTTATAGAATGTTATAGAAAATGAATACCTTGGTATCGGGGGGAGCATTGGGACACTGGGCGGACTGGGTGGAGGACGTCCCACAACAATTCAGCTACAGGACAATCAGAACGGTTTTATTATAACACACAACTGTACTGGGAACAGCTTGATATGGTTAAAAAGCAGCTAAGGCTAAGTATGAAATATGCTCATAATCATAAACAGACAAAGAAAAAATATTGTTATTATTAGCCACAAAATTATTATTATTATTATTGTCAGCAACAATAACAACAACAACAACAAAACAACAACAACAACAACAACAATAATAATAAGAAGCAGCTGTTTAAACACTGCTGAAGTGGCACCTTTACAGTAATTTTCATAAAAGCAGGTTTTACAATGAAAGTTAAGAAGGTAAAACACACAAGAAGATTTTACTTTCTTAAAAAAGCAATGAAGTAAATCCCAGGCTGATTTCAGGTTGAATATGAAACATTTTTATAATCCTGAAAAGACAAAGGAACTCACAACTCGGTGGTAGCTGGACAGAATGGCTGTGGTATTGCTGCTGCTGTCTTTCGCAGACTCTTTATAAAATGTCTGAATGTCCTGAATTATCTGGTGGACAGAAAAAAGGAGGGACATTTTAATTTAAAAATGCTCCTCAGTGATTAAGCAGTTTCCTGGAACTTGAGCTTATTCTGGATTAGTTTTAGAAGCATATTAGGTATTAAAAATGATAATAATGCTAATGATGAACCCCTACCTTCTCTTTATTCAGGAACCCAAACACACCAGCAGCAACTTCTGCTCCGAAAATTATCAGCAGGCAGGCGAAGAACTGCAATTAAATACAGAAATAATAATAATAATAATAATAATAATAATAA